>CM076974.1:2164957-2189957 GCA_039105355.1 Benthosema pterotum
GAGGATCACTTTTACAAACTTTTTTTTTTTTACACATACATTCGTATGAAAATAATAACTGCATGGTGGAAAAAAATGCAGTGGTGTCATTAACTTATTATTAACTTATCATTAAATTAAAAGAAAATAAAAACATTGCATTTAAAAAAAAAGGTTACAGACCCCTAGGCCTCTCACACGAATTCGTGCACACAATGCCTTATTGCGTCCCAATATTCGGGCACGTCGATGTCCCCGCGGTGGTATTCCCTCTTCAAACGGGAGATTCGGCTTTCAAGGCGCGTCCATTTCTTTTTTTGTCGAGGGCGAGGCTCTCCCCTTTCTGCTGCGCCTGCTCTGACCTCCACCAGCCGCTGCTCATCTTTAAGCCGCCGCAGAAAGATCCAGAGTGATGGATGGCGCCTCTCCAGAGCTCTGTTCCATCTTCCATGGAATCCTGAGAAACACAGATAATAATTTAATAATCCACCTCTCGTGTGTGTGTGTGTGTGTGTGTGTGTGTGTGTGTGTGTGTGTGTGTGTGTGTGTGTGTGTGTGTGTTATGGTTAATGCGTGTGTGTGTTATGGTTAATGCGTGTGTGTGTGTGTGTGTGTGTGTGTGTGTGTGTGTGTGTGTGTGTGTGTGTGTGTGTGTGTGTGTGTGTGTGTGTGTGTGTGTTATGGTTAATGCGTGTGTGTGTGTGCGCGCGTGTGTGTGTGTGTGTGTGTGTGTCACAAGGGCTTACCTTCACAAAGTTGTTTGTGCGGTTGTCCGACGTCCGTTCATACACGTTCCACAGTACTGGGGGGAACAGTGCGCCAGGCTGGATGTAGTTGCGCTCCATGTACTGCAAGAAATCCCCCAGACCGTGGAAGCGCCGCACCAGCCGCCGTGTCGCTCTGTCGTTGGAGAGGAGGTCGAAATTCTGGCCCACCACAGCCAAGGGCAGGTATCCGAGCGCCATAAATTTTTGGAGGCATTTTCTTAAGCTCTGAGAGCGGCGGTATGCCCCAGCAAGGCCCTCATTCTGTATTCGCCTCCATAGACTTTGGCAAAAATGAAAATAGCAACATAATGACTGGCTATTTGGCAATTCTGTTTGAATGGCGTAAGCAGAGAGCTCTCGAAATCAGTAATTATGTGCTGCGGCCTCCAGCGATGCCCCGTTATGCGGCGGACCTTCGCCTTGACGTGGGACAGGACCTCTCTGTACTGGCCAACCTCTTTGCCGTTCATCAGGCACATGACTAGGGGCACCACTCTTCCCCGGTATTTGCCATGGATGGTCACAAATTGCTCGTATGGCCTCGGGCAGGTTTTAAATGTGCCATCCATGTAAATGTCTGAACACCGTCGTAACTTTCTATAATTTCCCTCTGTGCCAAAAATCAAAATTCCCCAATCATTGTCTTGATGAGACAGAAACTCATTTCCATCCCATGTTCTGGCCCACTCATCTTCAACACGAACGTCATGAACGCTGTGTGGGATTCGAGGCATAAGAGCAGCACGCCTTCTGTTTAGTTGGGAACGCACAGTGTCGAATTGGGGTATATTTTCATTAACAGCAGCCGCTCTAACGACCTCGTCATACACCCTCTTAACGGGCTTTGTTGGGTCAGCTTCAATCGCCTGAATCATCCTCTGCACAATGTCAGTGCCTGATATAATCAAGGAGTCATCTCCGTGGTTGTGTACTGGTGCATTTAAAATGATGATATTCGGATTAACGGCATCTATATTGAATTGCGCGGTTTGGATGAAAACATTGCAGGTCTTCCTCCAGCACCGCCAGTAAAATTTTGCACCTTTGGTTTTGTTTTTTTGGTAGCGGTATCCATTATGTACAAGAATTTTGCCTCCCCTCTTTCCTGGCTGCAGAGTTGCCATTACGCACGACGCACGAGTCACGACACTTACTTTACGCGCGGCGCTAGACGTGTTCTGCGTTCAAACAGGCATCAACTGGCATAGGACATTCGACGCCTTTTATACTCTTCTAAATGCAATTAACACCAGCCGGTTCTGCTTCCCTTAATTAAGGGACGGATGCAATGCTCCTTGGCACAGGACGATTCATATCATGCTGATTGCAGTAAGCATTGTTCAATTAATGGAGACCGGCTGGGTGTAATAAAATGAATTGCATTTAGGAGAGTATAAAAGGCGTCGAATGTCCTATTCCAGTTGATGCCAGTTTAAACGCAGAACACCTCTAGCGCCGCGCGTAAAGTGTCGTGACTCGTGCGTAATGGCAACTTTGCAGCCAGGAAAGAGAGGCGGCAAAATTCTGGTACATAATGGATACCGCTACCAAAAAAACAAAACCAAAGGTGGAAAGATCTACTGGCGGTGCTGGAGGAAGACCTGCAATGTTTTCATCCAAACCGCGCAATTCAATATAGCTGCAATTAATCAAAATATAATCGTTTTAAACGCACCAGTACACAACCACGGAGATGACTCCTCAGTTATATCAGGCACTGACATTGTGCAGAGGATGATTCAAGCGATTGAAGCTGACCCAACAAAGTCCGTTAAGAAGGTGTACGACGAGGTTGTCAGAGGGGCTGCAGATGGTGAGAGCATCCCTGAATTCGACAGCGTGCGCTCCCAACTGAACAGGAAGCGTGCTGCTCTTCGGCCTCCACCTCCAACCACGCACAATGTTTAAACTTTGTATTGAACATGAGTGGGCCAAAACATGGTATGGGTGACTTTTGATATTTATTATTTTCACACAAGTGCAAGCTAGGGAATTTAATTGTTCCTGAAATGTTGCTGTTTTGTTTTTGCCTATGGCTTGTTTAGGCCTATTTGACTGAATAAAAGCAATATTGTGAATGAAGACTACTTCTTTTCAAAGTGCATGAGTGGACATTATTATTATTACCCTTATTAATAAACCATTATTTACCCATTATTTTAAGTAGAAAGCATACAGAATTGAGTTATAGGCCATTTGCTGTCGACAGTCTTTATCTACGGGTGGGCAATTATTTTTCCCAAGGGGCCAAATGAGATGCATAAAATATTGTGGAGGGCCAAGACTAAAGGCTGAACTAAAGTCTGCATAATATTAATTTATTTACTATTAAATATTAACTGGTTGTGTGACCGTTAGTGCTGACCACCCAAGGGTTCTCCGGTTAGAGAGATGACATTGAGTATATATATATATATATATATATATATAATATATATATATATATATATATATATATATATATATATATATATATATATATATATATATATATATATATATATATATATATATATATATATATATATATATAAATATATATATATAAGATATATAAGATGATGGTTTATTGCAGGTTTCAGTTATCCATAATGCCATGCCATGGTTTTCTAGAACAGAGAAAAGGAGTACATTCAACCAACAGTCATGAATGATATAATGCAAATATGTAGATAGTGTTAGATTAACATAGTAATTAGCAAATGGCAGGGGATACAATCATTATAGAGTAAATAATTATAATTTAGCATATATACACACATAATAAATGACCATACATAACAGATGACATATTGCAAGGGCAACAATTTAGTCCATGGCATAATACAACAATTCAAGTCAGTGCAAAGCTTACAATGTCAAGTACGCATGGCTGGTTTGACGTTGGAAAGTTGGGGAGCTGCCTGTAGATGTTGCCTGTGTGGAGGCTAGAGACTGACTGAGGGTGGTTGAAAAGGGAGCTGGTTATATCGTGGTGCACCTGGCTGTGATTGGATAATGAGTGGATTGGGGTGGAGTGTTGGAAAATACAGGAGTCTCTTAAGGCACAGAGGGTAGGGATGTCCAGAGGCTGCCAGACAGACAGCAGGCAGATAATTCACAACAATTACAATATAAAAGTAAGAGTGAGACTAACAATTTCTATTTATTCAGTATATGAGCCACGGACCACCATTTGATGACTAGCCCCACAGACCCCAAAAGTAAAGATTTATTTTGCTTTTGTCCAGAATTCCTGCAGGCTGGATTGATCAGAAATGACATTTTTACGTTCTCTGGCTAATTCAGATGAGTATTTTAACTCTTGAGCGCGTAAACATGAAAACAAATGGACCCGGCCGCAAGGGTCCATTTGTTTTTATTTTTTACTCTTTTATTTTTTACCATCTCAAAGAGTTACATCTGGTTAACCAACTTTTTATATTTAACTAGAACTCTCTCAAGAACCATTGGTGGTCCCTGGCCCACTGGTTGAAAACCACATAGGCTACCCTTTCACGGGGCGGTCAGAGTCAGGGAAAAGGCCGCATTAGGCCCCGGCCGCATAATGCCCAGGTGGTACTGTATGTCTTAAATCAATGCTTTGTGCGTTGTGCACGATGATCGCATAATATTTCATGTATTTATTGCAGAAATGTACAAACAGGAATACATTTAAGACCTGTGGTTTTCAATCATTTTGACACCAGTGTCCCACGGACCACCATTTAGCCTCTCAGACCCAGCCTTTGAGTAGGCTACAACCCGAACGCATAAAATGAAGCCTAATGAGCCCATACCATACGGTTCATTTGGATTCATTTTACAGAGTTACATTTGGTTACCTTGCCAGGCTCTCTCAGGACCACTGGATAGTTTGAAAACCTAAGATTTTGTCATGTAGTTTTAATTCACCCTCGCTCAGCAGAGCTCTATAGCAGCAACGCACGGGGAATCCCCGTGCGCCTCATTGCTGCAGGGATCTTGATTGACAGAAAGAAATACATACATCAAATAATAATAATAAGGGTAAAGTCAATTCCTACTGTCGATCACATTGTAGGCTATACTATAGCCTACAATGTGATCGACAGTAGGCAACCCCAGTAGGCAACCTTTTCGACATGAAGTGCCATGATTTTTTTTTCGTTGACCCTCCGAGTGCCACAGTAAAATTTACAATAAATTAAAGAAATAAAAAAAATAGGCCTAGAGTCAATACATCGAGCATTTTCACGATTTTTACATATTTAATGGCCATTTTCTGCGGTTATATGTCATGCTTAGGCCATATTAGACTTAGGGTGACCAAAACTCTTTAGGCTATTTGAGGACAAGTAGGCCTATTACTTGTGAGGGTAAAGTCGGAGAGTTAATTGCGGGTAGCAATACTTAAGTTGGTATTAAAAATGCCTCATATTTGTCCACACATAGTCCTAATAATGCCCATCATTTTGTTATTTAGGCTATTCATGTTGGTCTGTATTTCTCCCTTATTTTAACAGGCTTAAAACGCATCTAGCAAAAAAGAGACAGTGAGAGAAAACAGAAAGGGGACTATTAGGGCTCTGTAGTCTGTCAGTCTCAATGTGGGACTGACAGGGTGTCAATTTGTGGATGACTGAAAAGTAAAATGAGTGACTGTCCCACATAAAGAGGGACCTCTAGTCACCCTGAGACTGTCCCACAGAAACAGGGACATCTGGTCACCCTCAAACAACAAGCCGTTTTTCTGCTCCGGCGCGCGCGCACAAACACACAACACACACACACACACACACACACACACACACACACACACACACACACACACACACACACACACACACACACACACACACACACACACACACACACACACACACACACACACAGCGTTGTTTGTTTAGGCTGACATGACGGGAGGACCGCGGGTTCTGCAGGGCAGACACAGACGCCATGCCAAGGAGGATTACTTTTTACTGGTTTTGGAGGAAAGTTGGACAAGGGGCTCCGCGTGCGTGCACGCCCTTATGATTGATAGAGCGCAGCAAGTGTCAACACTGGATCAGACTCGCTCCGGTTGAATATTGATTAAATTAATTAATAATCGCGGCCGTTGCAATTTGCTAATCAAATCGCAATTTCAGTATTGATCCTATTAGCCGCTAATAGGATCAATACTCCCATGCAGTCTATGAACGCATATAACAGAAATGTAAAAAATATGCAGCATAATGAAGTCAAACACATGTCTAGGGACAGCATTTATTAAACTACAGTAGAACAAGTCAATCACTTATTGAATAGCCTTAATTTATTCACCATAAACTCCAACCCATAATCCCGAAATCCCGTTCTTTCCGATGGTCGGAAAAACGGGAGGTCGTACCTATGGGAGTTCTTATTTTTTTGCTTTTTTTTCTGAATTATGGGAGGTCGGAATTATGGGAGGTCGGAATAATGACATGGCACCCCACCACCACCACCACTACCACTACCCATAACCACCACCACCACCACCACCACCACTACCACCACTAACCCATACCACCACCACCACTACCCATACTACTACCAACCACCACAACCCATACTACCACCACCACCACATACCCATACTACCACCACCACCACCACCACCACCACCACTACCCATACTACCACCACCACTACCCATAACAACCACCACCACCACCACCACCACCACACCACCACCACCACCACCACACCACTACCACCAACTACCCATACCACCACCACCACTACCCAACTACCTACCACCACCACCACCACCACTACCCATACTACCACCACTACACCACCACCACCACCACACCACCACTACCACTACCCATACCACCACCACCACCACCACTACCACCACTACCCATACCACCACCACCACTACCCATACTACCACCACTACCACCACCACCACCACCACCACCACCACCACTACCACTACCCATACTACCACCACCACCCCTACCACCACCACCACCACCACCACCACCATACCACTACCACCACCACCACCACCACCACCACCACTACCCATACCACCACCACCACCACCACCACTACCACCACTACCACACCACCACCACCTACCCATACTACCACCACCACCACCACCACTACCCATACTACCACCACCACCACCACCACCACCACTACCCATACTACCACCAACCACCACCACCACCACCTACCAATACCCATACTACCACCACCACCACCACTACCCATACTACCACCACCACCACCACCACCACCCCCACCACTACCCATACTACCCCACCGCCCACCACCACTACCACCACTACCAACCACCACCACCTCCACTACCCATACTACTAACCACCACCACCACTACCCATACTACCACACCAACACACCACCACCACCACCACCACTACCCATACTACCACCACCACCACCACCCACCACCACCACTACCCATACTACCACCACCACCACCCACCACCACCACCACTACCCATACTACCACCACCACTACCCATACTACCACCACCACCACCACCACCACTACCCATACTACCACCACCACCACCACCACTACCACCACCACTACCCAACTACCACCACCACCACCACCCACCACTACCCATACTACCACCACCACCACCACCAACCACTACCCATACTACCACCACCACCACCACTACCCATACTACCACCACCACCACCACTACCCATACTACCACCACCACCACCACTACCCATACTACCACCACCACCACCACCACTACCCATACTACCACCACACACCACCCACTACCCATACTACCACCACCACCACCCCCACTACCACCACCACCACTACCCATACTACCACCACCACCACCACCACCACTACCCATACTACCACCACCACCACCACCACCACCACCACCACACTACCCATACTAGACCACCACCACCACCCACCACCACTACCCATACTACCACCAACCACCACCACCACCACCACCACCACTCTACCCAATACTACCACACCACCACCACCACTACCCATACTACCACCACCACCACTACCCATACTACCACCACCACCACCACTACCCATACTACCACCACTACCACCACCACCACTACCCATACTACCACCACCACCACCACTACCCATACTACCACCACCACCACCACCACCACTACCATACTACCACCACCACCAACCACCACCACTACCCATACTACCACCACCACCACCACCACTACCCATACTACCACCACCACCACCACTACCCATACTACCACCACCACCACCACTACCCATACTACCACCACCACCACCACTACCCACCACTACCACCACCACCACAACCCATAAAACCACCACCACCACTACCCATACTACCACCACCACTACCCATACTACCACCACCACCACCACCACCACCACCCACCCCACTACCCATACTACCACCACACCCACCACCACCACCACTACCCATACTACCACCACCACCACTACCCATACTACCACCACTACCACCACCACCACCACCACTACCCATACTACCACCACCACCACTACCCATACTACCACCACCACCACCACCACCACCACTACCCATACTACCACCACCACCACCACCACCACCACCACTACCCATACTACCACCACCCACTACCCATACACCACCACCACCACCACCACCACCACTAACCCATACTACCACCACCACCACTACCCATACTACCACCACCACCACCCACCACCACCACTACCCATACTACCACCACCACCACTACCCATACTACCACCACCACCACACCACCACCACTACCCATACTACCACCACCACCACCACACCCCCACTACCCATACTACCACCACCACCACCACAACCACTACCCATACTACTACCACACCACCACCACAACCCATACTACCACCACCACCACCACTACCACCACACCACCACCACCACTACCCATACTACCACCACCACACCACTACCCATACTACCACCACCACTACCCATACTACCACCACCACCACCACCACCACCACCACTACCCATACTACCACCACCACCACCACCACCACCACCACTACCCATACTACCACCACCACCACCACCACCACTCCCACTACCCATACTAACACCACCACCACCACCACCACCACCACCACTACTACCACCACCACCACCACTACCCATACACCACACCACCACCACCACCACCACACTACCCATACTACCACCACCACCCACCACTACCCAACCTACCACCACCACCACTA
Organism: Benthosema pterotum; assembly: GCA_039105355.1. NCBI lineage: Eukaryota > Metazoa > Chordata > Actinopteri > Myctophiformes > Myctophidae > Benthosema > Benthosema pterotum. The sequence goes on from CM076974.1 coordinate 2,173,940, forward strand.
CCCATACTACCACCACCACCACCACCACCACCACCACTACCCATACTACCACCACCACCACCACCACCACCACTACCCATACTACCACCCACCACCACTACCCATACTACCACCACCACCACCACCACCACCACTACCCATACTACCACCACCACCACTACCCATACTACCACCACTACCACCACCACCACTACCCATACTACCACCACTACCACCACCACCACCACCACTACCCATACTACCACCCACCACCCACCACTACCCATACTACCACCACCACCACCACTACCCATACTACCACCACCACCACCACCACCACCACACGTCGCCTTCTGGGAGTTTTAGCTGGAAACTTCCCCTGCAGAATGTTTAATGCCTGCATGCGGAGCCAGAATTATACTGCAGCTATAGGCCACAATGTGGCCATGTCTGATTGTCAAAGGAATTTTGACCTTTCCATAGCCTTGATGCAAAAACAAATGGCAGCCATGACGGATGTCGCTAAACTGCACAGAATGCACAGCCTATCTATAGACCCCCATGCTGCAAGTTACGTTTGAGAGCATACTGTAATCATCATGCAGACACTTTACCTTGTTGGCGTTCCTTTGGTCGCTTGTTACGCTGCTGATCTCCTGTGACAGTTTGCTTAGTATTATTCCACTCCATTTGCTCCCAATAATTTAAGAGCTCAGTTTCTCCATTACATCCATTCTACAGCATCTAGCCATGACGCACAGCCTATATACAGATAGCCATTACTCCATACAGACATCCACCAGTTTATAGGAACAGCTAAAGACTAGCAGATATTGCTAGGACTGCTACTGTTGTCATAATAGGTTAAAGTGTTAATTGTTTCTGGGCTCAGTGTTGTCTGTGGTCTGGGGCTTTCTGGCTATATGATAACAAATTGTCAGCAAAGTCTTGAGGGATTTTGCCTTGTCTTCATTGCAGCTCAAAAGGCTTCTGAACACAGAAAACCCAGAGTACAGAAAGTGAGGTTGAGTGTACACATCCTGATATATCCTGGCTGATATATGGAGACACAGCTAGTGGCAGCCATCAGGGAATAGTCAGTCCTGCCGTTGGTGTTTTATAATAAAACACCACCGGCAGGAGCAATCTGGGCGATAAAACCTTTACCCATACCCTAACCTTAACCAAACTCTTATCATAAACAGCAATGTGAAACTTGCTTAAAACATATCTGTACAAATTGCACAATTTTCCCTATAAGTTTATGCTATAACATTTTATTTTTGTGAAAATGTATCAGAATAACGGGTTTATGGGACATCAATAAACATAGTTGGAGATACAGGAGAAGATATGTTTAAGGAAATCAATCTTTACAACTAAATCAACACAGTAAAAAACAGTCGAGCTTTACCAGGTTGACCAGGAGCATAATAGTAATGCCTTGAAATTTGGAGGCAATATCTTACAATCCCTTGCATGGGTGAAAATGGAAGTACATTGTGTACAATGACAAGGAGAACATGAATGTGTCATGACACAGGAGAGGTCAAGCACTGAAGATCAGAGAGGTGACACAGAGAGGTGTGCATCTGGACATTATCAAACAGTTTAGCCTCCAGCAATATTACCATTCAGTGTAAGCCTTTGTGTTGCTGCCATGTTGCAATATTCTATCTCAGAGTTTGTAAACTCTTACGTTATTCTGCAATTCATTTGTGTGTTGAACACGTGAGAACGGTTACACAGTTGTGTCTACAGGGTGTTTTTTTTGTGTGCAACAAAGCCCTCCCAGATTGGAAAATGAATAGAAGGGGTTTCTTGTTGGTCACCATCATGTTCTTTGGTTACTTGGTGAGTAAACAATATGAATCAATAGTTATAGCCATATATTTAGCATTGTTTTGCTGTTGCTAATATCATGGTATTGCATATTGTTCCTGTAAACATCCTAAACCCTAATGTATGTGTGTGTGTATGCACAGTATGTATAGGGTACGGAGTAAACAAGGACTTGATGAGCTTCCTGTGAGATTATAATGATAACCTTTTCCGATCTGGAAATTTTGTCTCTTCAAAATAAGAGCTCAACATTGATAAACATTGGCAGTATCAAACCACAATTATTCTATGAATGCTGGCGGGAAAAGGGTTAATAAACACGTCCACATAGATTTGTTGATAATTCAATATTTAGAATTAATTAGACTTATTTTGTCACAAGGTACTGTCCATGGTCCTGGAATCTGCACTCACTCACATCCACTGTGGAAGTGGATGGTTGTCTTCCCCAAGAATCCTCAAGTTATATTAATTCAGTGCAATCCATGTGTTTTCCGTATAGATGACAACTTCCTATAAAATGATGCGTTTATAGTTTGTAAGTGAGTAATATACTAATGGGCATAATGTGTTTGTGCTTCAAGTTAGCGATAGAAAGTTTCACTGCATTTCATTCATTGTTGTTGGAGCATCAAGCGACATAGTTCAGTTCATCACTGTGTTTATGGGCTATTCTTTTAGAGCATAGGAAACAAAATCTTTAGTTTTGGGATCTGTGGGGCTAGAATGTCCTGAAAAGGTGGTCCATGGCTCAAATGCTGAATAAATAGTGGGCCCTGGTATCAAAAAGGTTGAAAACCACTTGTTTTAGAGAATTTATCTAGCCTTGATTACAAAGTGTCATCTCACAGAAAATATTATGCTCCCCTGCTGAACGTTTTCTGACACTGCCTGGGCCACAGGTCAAATATGATCAAGTAGAACTAAACTAGAATGTAGGTGAATGAAGTCTGGGTAATATATTCTGTCGCTTCGTTATTCTTCTCCGTCATTCTTGCCTTTGTGGAAATACATGTAGGTTGTTTCTATAGTGTTGCATCACTGTTTCCAACCCTTGACAAGCAGCAAGCATGCCTACCTATCTGCTGTTTCAAAGACACACTGAAGCAAAGCAATGATGGTCCATATAATTGTCTCCATTTCTTTTTTAGCCCTTTCCGACAGATCAAAGAGAAAGTGTTAACTGTTGATGTTACGGTAGGCATTGAAAAAACATACAGACATGGTAATGGACACATTATTATTATTTCGCTCTTTGGTAGCAGATTCCATTTGTACAATGGCATGGTATTAAACAATAGTATGGTTGGTGTTTTGATCACTGACGTAAAAAGGAAATAGACTCTCACCAGTTTCTTTGGGGCATTCATTGTTGTTACCATAGCGATGTGTAGCCTACTAGAAATACAACCATAATAACATATCGCAAAATAAAATATATAAATGAATGATAGTCAAGGAACAAAACAGGTGAAAAGAACAGAATTTATATTTCAATACATATATTTAGTACAGACATCCACAACAAAAACTATGGTTAGTATAAGGTTATAATATCCTATATAGAAACCTTTAAAATGATCCCTGGCTAATAAGACAAATATGCCTTAAAACACCATACTTGACTTCTATAAATAAAGCATAAAGATAAAACCACCTACAATAACTTATTTCTTTCATAAATAATCTTTCGCTCAACAGGAACTGCTTGTATCCATGGGTGGTTGGTCCAGCCCAATGGAATATATGGAATGCACAAGATGATAAAATGTTTTAAATGTTGCTTTGTTGCTCACATTAAAGTTAGAACGTTTTACTTTGTTTTCGTTATAATATGCATTTCATATATTCCATAGAGCTGGACCACACATGGACATATGCTGACAGGACCACTCCCTATTGAGGGAAAGATTTGCTGTTTGTTAAAGAAATAACACAATTAAGGTGTTTTCTGTTGTTTATCTTGGTTACAGATTGCAAAACTATAACGTTTCAAGGCATGCCGTATTTGTCTTATTAGCCAGGGATCCTCTTAAAGTTAATCCACAATTAGCCTACTTGGACCATTGTTGTTCATTCTACAGCCAGTATATACAGTATAAAGCCCCAGATCAGCATAAAATGTATGCAGCACATGCAAAGCAAATATATAAGGTGTAGGAGGAGGATGAGGGAGATTACATGATGCTTTTAAATCTGTGGTCAATTGAAATCGAGCGTAATATACAGTATGCTCAATGTAATTGAGCTAGAGCTAGCATGCACATGCTCAACCTGCATTGAAGATGGTTGGATCTACCCCCCACCCCACCCCCCCCCCCCCCCCACCCCCCTTTCAGACCGGTTTAGGTTATTCCCTCTACATCCCATCCTTTTTCATGCATATATACTCTCTCTACTCTACTACAAACCACCTCTCTCTCTTTTCATGGCAGGCCCCAGTGCAGAGCTTTCCTCTAATTAGATCAGGAATTACGGTGTGGATTTAGGTGAGGGGTGGGTGGGAGGGTAGCGGAGTGTGAGTGTGTATGGCCGGTTTCTCTGACCGCGGTGTGGCTATTTCAAGAAGTCACCATTTCAAAGTTGTATGCTTAATGTCCCCCCCCCTCCCTTTCCTCCTTCGTTGCCTTCCTTTCCTTCTCGGGCTTAGTAGCATTACAAAAATTTGATAACGTTTGCTGCATAAGAGAGTGACAAAAACACTGGTAATCTCTTGTTTGCTGGCAATGGCATTACAAGGATTCAGTGGGGGGGGGGGGGGGGGGGGGGGGGGGGGGGGGGGGGGGGGGGGGGTTTGGGGGGTAAAGCAGGATTTTCTTTGTTCTTTTTCTTTCTCCCGGGCACTGTAACACTCCAAATTTCCGCATTGTCTATACCTCTTAAACATGTCCGATAACAAACACCAACATTATATTCAATATCTCGCTGGGGCGATAAGTGTGTGGGTCTGAATGTGTATATGTGGGGTGTGCACACTGGGGGGGGGGGGGCGGGGGGGGGGGGGGTTACATCAATTGAAACGGATAATTGTCAAGCAAAACAAAAGTAGGATGCATATTTTGGAGTTGTTGTTCCTCAAAACTCCCCCAAATGTTTACTTGATTAAAAAGGTTTGGCTCTCGCCTGTATGTTGTTGACAGAAAAGTCAGTAGAAACCTCATATCTCCAATATATTTCAACTCTTCATGTAATTTAATGCTGCAGTTCTTCATGCAAGAGTATTGGGGGCTCTCAGTTCTCAGTCCTGGGGGATGGATTTCAGTCCTGAGGATTTCTTAGGGGTCATTTAGTTACATCATTTTTTTTTTAAAGACATTTTCAGTGTTTGTCTTTAGTGTCTTGTCTTTAGTTTCAGATCTACAAGCTCACACTGTCTCCGTCTCGTGATCCACCATGAGCTCGCAGATCATCTATATTTTCACAAGTTTCAATTTATTTTAAAAATCGGACATAGTAGGTTTCAGCAGTGGAGACAATGTGATGATGCTTCCGCCATTCCTAGGGACAGATTTAGTCATGGAAATGCTCTTTTAATTTGTCTGCCACATTCGCCCATGTTTTTCCCCCAGAAAAAAATGATCAAGTAGGCATTTAATTGCTTCAAGAAAATAAATCACTTCCCGTCTAGCCATTGTGTTGATGCCAAGTCTATTGCACGTTAGCTGCAAAGAACATGAAATACTTCCACCGCTTGCATTTGAAATACCTGCCATTTGTCGAATGTACGTTGTACATGTTTCAGAGGAGAATGTTGAGCACCAAATACGCATAAATGTGTACCAGTAAGCAAACAGAACCACACTATTATCTATAGCTCTGACATTCTAAAATAAGCAATGCATACACAGAATTGTACCATAACCTATTTTGGACTCATATTAGCGTTTAAACAGGGGAGGATTAATCAACAGGCACGTCACGCCCAGGCAGGGGCCCTGAGCTAGGGGGTCCTTGTACTTGAGTGTCCCCCCAATAAAGGGGTAACTCTGTCCAACAGTGAATAACTGTGGTGCACACGGTCCTTATCACTGTTATTAACAATGGGCTTATTCATTTGCTTCCATAAAATAACCCTAAAAGTCCTAAACAACATGATTATGGTATATCGGTATTACTGCATATGTTTAAACAGTTAGTTGCATTAATTTGGACACCAAATTTTGGTGTCCAAAATGCGGAAATAGGCGCACTTCAAATCGCCACTGAGCAACTTGTATTGAAATTAATGGCAAGGGGGCGGGGCTATCGGTCCAGTCCACTCTCTATTTTTATAACTCTATGGGTGCTGTTGACTCTATGCTCCTCCAGCAGTGCGAGCGCCCTGGCGCATAGAAGTGAACGGGAATATCCTAACTCTCCCACTAGGCAGTGGAAACCATGCAAGGTACCTACTAGCACATCAGGAGCAATTAGTGGTTCAGTGTCTTGCTCGAGGACACTTCGACACTAACTTTGCGGGAGCCCGGGATCAAACCGGCAACCTTGTGGTTACCATCCGGTGACTCTACCCCTGAGCCACTGCCGCCACATGTATGTCACTGCTTTTGTTCACATGCTAGTAGCACTCATCGGTTGTGTTTGTTTAGCAACCTGCACCTGAATGACACCAATGTTGTCTGATATCCCAATATTCCAATTGGTTGGTATGAACCAAAAAAAAAAAAGACAACAGTTTGGGAACCACTAGTGTACACTTGGCTTGTTTTGCATTACAAGGCTACAGAAGCAGGGGTTTGCTGTAACAGAATACAGTACGCAATAACCTTTATGGCACCAGGGCCCACTATTTCTTCAGCATTTGAGCCACGGACCACCATTTGAGGACTTTTTAGCTCCACAGACCCCAAGACTAAAGACTTCTTTTGCATTTGGCTGGATTTGGGAAACAAAACAGGCAAACATACAGACCAAAATGACCACTAATCTTCTAGTTGTCTTGTGATGACTATTTTAACATAAAAATGAAAATAAATGGACCTGCAAGAGTCCATTTGTTTTATTTTTCTTTACGCTCTCAAGAGTTACATCTGGTTAACCAACTTAGCTGGGGACCACCTGGAACCCTCTCAAGAACCGTCGTAGGTCCCCGGACCACCAGTTGAAAAATACTGCGTTACGTCCATCACTAAGAACTAGGACCGATGCCTGCAACCTTGATTCAAATCGAGCGTAGCATGTTTTGGTTAGAATGTTGACATTACACGAGAACACCGGTGACCTCTCCGAGGACCATCTCGCTGAAGAAAACATATCAGCCATTGGCTGTGGGAGGTTGACGGGGGGGGGTGCTGTGTGCATGCCCGCCGCCATGCACACAGCATCTGGCGTAGGGGAAAAACAGGAAGTCAGCATCCACATGTTGCTTTATGTAATTGAATAAAGAACGGACAAATCGATTTGTCCAATGTCTGCATGCCCAGGAAATGTTGCATTCTATGGACATGACAGCCATAAACGCTAACCACTAGCGAGATATTGACAACCTTTGTTGAGCGACACTCAGTTCAATTCAAAGTGCTTTAATGTGAATGCAGTGAGCCAGTTAACTATGTAAGTCAGGCAGAAATCTGTGTGTGTGTGTGCGTGTGCGTGTGCGTGCGTGCGTGCATCATACCTGTCTTTGTGTCACACTGCATATTCCATATTTGTGCATGCTCAAATACAGTGTTGGGTATCGTTACTTTATAAACTAACGACGTTAGGTTATTGGACTACTGCCCCCTAAAACTAATCTCGTTAAGTTACAAGTTACTTTCTATAAAAAGTAACGTAATAGATTATTTTCCGTTATTTTCCGTTCCTGAACACAATTAAAATACTCCTTTTCTCTTTGTTTTTAACGTATGCACAATTTAGTTGCATTGTATTACCAGTACATGATGAGTCGCACTCCACGTTGCGCACATGGAAACCACCAGCACCAATAACAGCGACAACAACAACTGTACAGACACCATGTCACCTACTATGATCTAGGTTGCTACAAAGTAGGCTATGCATCTCAGATGCACAGTAAGCCTACAGACAATATTATGTTGTACGCGGTACAACCAGTCCTCTCCACACTGCGCGATGACAACACAACCAGCTCTGCAGGTCAGGCTGCAGACCTGCAGGCTTCTCAATCTCTTCCCATCGTAACCCAGCCTATGAACAAGACAGTAGTATAAGACAAGGCACGGCGGCCAAACAATGAATTAAACATTACTCACCTAATAACGCAGCCAGAGTTTATAGCCGATTCCCAATCGAGAGTGCGCGTGTTAATCCAAAAGTTAATCCAAAGCGTACAGCGTCATTGTTTACAAGACTTTTTAGCAAGTCGCGCCTAGAGTAGCTGTGTCACTATGCAAGCAGCCAGCGGACTTCCTCTTCCTCTTCCTTTCAAAATAAAAGATTCATACTAGAGTATAACTAGACACTAGCTAGACAGTAGGTTTACTTTTATTTCTTAGGCGGACTTACAGGATGTGCAGACAGAAAATGTAAACTACGCACATCACTCACAGAAGGATGAAGCCACAACGTGCAGTCAGCTTATTCTACCATAACAGAAGGAGGAATATACGCTACAACACCGGGCAATCTCAAGAAAATGAATTGCGACGAACTATAGTAACGAGTTACTTTTTTGGAAATGTAACTAAGTAACTAACTACTAAATTGCAAAAATAACTCGTTAGGTTACTCCGTTACTAATAAAAGTAATCTGATTAGGTAACGTCGTTATTGATAACGGCGTTATCCCCATCACTGCTCAAATATGCACTATAAGGGAAGTGAATGCACCAAGTGTAATATGTTTCATTGTGTACTGTGTAATAAGTGTAATAGGCTAATGAGTGTAATAAGGTGATATGTGTAATAGTCTAATAGGTTAAAGTGTAACACGGTGAGATGTGTAATATGCTAATGAGTGTGTAATACAGTAATATGTGTAATCGCAAACGCAACAAGGCAAAAATGTGCATTTTGTCTGCCTGTATGTGTATGTGTCTGTGCGTGCAACGCACGCACATTTTGGAGTATTTTTCAAAACTGTGTTTGTTTCCTGCACGCCGGTGTGAGAAAACATACATTACAAAGCCAAAGCAAAAAGCACCACACAACCATTGTTGCCAACTTTGTGCATTTGTTGCAATATTTAGCTTTTCCCAGACCCCCCTTGTGCCAAAATCAGTCCTCCTTCCAGAAAGGACCATTGGTAACCAAATGGACCCTTATAGATCTGTAACACTTGAGATTGTAAAATGGTTTCATTTTACACTCTCAAGAGTTAAATTATATTTAATCTGCATTACTTATTTTTCAAGAATCTACACATTTAGAAAATATATAAGAATTTCTATTTTGACCAATATTTTGCCAGTTATGTCTCCTAAATCAGTCCAAGAGACTAAACTCAACATCAAAAATTGGTCCTCCGTGGCTAAAATGAAGAATAAATAGTGGTCCCTGGTATGAAAATGGGTGAAAACCACTGCTCTAGTGCATTCTAGTGCATTTTGGAAGTGCCTCTAGTGCATTTTGGATTTTGGCAGTTGGCAACACTGAACACAACAACATAACCAGACAGAGGTTATGTACATTTGAGAGTCAGAATTTTTAATTAATCAATTTCTATACATCAAGATCACTTTATGCAGGAATGCTCACAATGATTAGTACTTAGAGTGGTTGTGTTTCATGATCTCACCAACCTCATTTTAACAAATAGCAGATAAAAAAAGAACAATACAACTGCAAGATGCCTCGATTCGATACCAAATTCTGTCAACATCCCCTAAACACCATATCATCTCATTCCCCTGGAACTCAAAGAGTCATTGCATCACCGTGATGGAAAGGGAGAGAGAGGGAGGAGGGGAGGTAGGGGTGTGACAAACATCTGCCAAAGGCCAACAGTTTGAAATCCATATGGCTGGAAGATAATTGGCAGTTTTTTGTTTTTTGCAGGCCCGGGCTTGTGACACGAGCGGGGGATAACATACCCGCCCTCTGTGGATGGGTGGGGTGGTGGGCAACGAGGTGGCTGGAGGTTTGAGTCCCTCTCTCTCTTGTTTCCACCTGGGGTCTCTCTCTCCCCGCGCCGTGCCGCGGCTCGGCGGGGAGCTTGTCTTCGGAAAGGAGGGGAGGGTCTCTCACACTCAGCCTCCCTCCCTCCTTTCAAATGTCACGTTTTAAAACGTCTCATTAAGTGTTGATGACTGCGGCATATAATCTATGTCCCCCATTTCCCTGCAGAAGTAACACTGCCGTTATACCCTTTTCTGCATGCCCAATATGGTGTGTATATGGGAAGGATAGTATGTGTAGTATGTGTCATAGTGTAATATGTGTAATAGTGTAATAGGCTAATGAGTCTTAATAGGGCAAGGTAATATGTGTAATAATGTAATAGGGGGGCATGTGTAATAAATAGTGTGTAACAATACAGCCATAAGGGGTGATTAATCTGACAAATGCATTTGTCAATAGATTTCTTTTTGATCTTTTAAGGCGTTATAGTTTTCTTGTTTTGTCATTTGGTAATTACCGCCAGACACCAACAGAGTGAAGGGAACAGGTCTCTGGTGACGCGTCAGTAATAAAGAATTAAAAATAAAAGGAAACGTTCCCCCCGGCGACGTTTTCCTCTACATTTTGTGGTCCCTGATTCATTAGGACTGCAGGTCTCCGTTGGGCGGGTGGTAAATCTCTGGAGGGGGGTCCCCCGGGATGAAATGTATTGACTATATATGCCTGTGGTACATGTCACTCAAAAGCCCTAGCTGTAAAAACAGGCTAAAAGCACAGAGACAATTTGTGTCAGGTTATTTTTCCTTTTCGTGGTCGTTCGTGGCAACAAGTTGTCATAAGCGCCATGAGGAGCCCCCCTCCCGCCCATTATGCTACGTACGCCGCTTCTCCTGCACGCCATGGGAATTTCCATTAACGGCGTTTGAGTCAGAATCGGCGTGCAAATAAACGGCGGGCTCCTGGGAAATCACGGCAACAAGCAGATACATGTTGAGACTCTGGAGAGAGAGAGAGAAAGCTCTCATTTGGAGCTGAGGAGGAGCGGCTTCCCAAAATACAGATGTGATGGAACCGCACAGACGCCGGCGCTAGCATGGCGCTAGCCAGGGGCGGATATAGGCATGGGCATGGGGGGTGGGGGGGGGGGGGGGGGTAAATGCCCAGACTGCCCCACCGAACATACATGATGGCATGCAAAGCATTCCAAGATATTTCAATTAAAGTTCTTGTAATTAAAATGATTTGAAACACTACTACTGCTACTAACTGCAGCTGTGTCACCAGTAAACAGCATTTCATCATTGAAAACAAAAAACTCTCTGAGTCAGACCTTTAGCTTTATGCATGCTGCGTGTCTGTTGCAACTTCAACAACGGCTGATGTTTATTATTGATTCTTTACTTCTCTAATAAAAGTCCTGTAACCGAAAATGGTATGCGTGCGACTTCATTGCCTGTGGTGCGAAGCGACACGGGCAATGAAGCTGCCCCCATACCCCCAAATGGGAAATGTTACATCCGCCCCTGGCGATGGCACTCAGAACTCGCCTAACGAGTAATGAAGTAATGAAATGTTACATCCGCCCCTGGCGATGGCACTCAGAACTCAGAACTCGCCTAACGAGTAATGAAGCAATTAAGACCGACTATTATGAACACCTGTGACACTGATTGGCACCACACAGGTCCGTCTCCCATGCACCGGCGCCGTCATAGCAGATCTACAGTACAACACCGGCGCCGTCATAGCAGATCTACAGTACAACACCGGCGCCGTCATAGCAGATCTACAGTACAACACCGGCGCCGTCATAGCAGATCTACAGTACAACACCGGCGCCGTCATAGCAGATCTACAGTACAACACCGGCGCCGTCATAGCAGATCTACAGTACAACACCGGCGCCGTCATAGCAGATCTACAGTACAACACCGGCGCCGTCATAGCAGATCTACAGTACAACACCGGCGCCGTCATAGCAGATCTACAGTACAAGATCGCCAGGCCTCGGCTTATACGCTGCGCAACCGGAGGGTTGTAGATCGGCTATAGCGTCAGCCGTGCGGCGCTACGCTACGTACGACGAAGTATAAGTCAGGGCTCTTATTATAGACACCGTAATGTTGCCAAGTTATCCTCTAACAGGGATGGTAATGACGAAGGACGCTCCCAAACACATGCCTGTGTGGGTGTGTGTGTGTGTGTGTGTGTGTGTGTGTGTGTGTGTGTGTGTGTGTGTTGTGTGTGTGTGTGTGTGTGTGTGTGTTTAGAGGATGCGTGTGCCACGCACACACACACACACACACGTACGCAGACTCACAGGAGGTTTGCATTAGGAAGAAGCGGTTCATCCCAGAGAGCATGCAGAGCAGGCAGGGGGTTGCGTCATGTATTATTGAAACCAGCCTCTTGTCTAAACACAACTCCGACAAATTGAGGTCTCCATTTTTCGGATTCATTAAGGTTAATGCCGTTTTAATTAGTGCTTGATTCGAGGCCCTATTAGACGCAATTTATAAGTCCTTTTCTGGGTGGTGCTGGTGGTGGTGGGAGGGGGGAGCTGCGAAACGTCGTTGCGTGGGATTAATGCGATAAAAGAGGCACACAAGTTGGAATTGTACGGTTCCCCGCAACCGACCAGCTGACCGGACCCCTGATCCCCCTTCCCGCATTGGTTAATGGACACTATAGCAGGGGCGGGTGTAACATTTCCCAATTGTGGGGGCAAGAGAAAATGGTATGGGGCGGCTTCATTGCCCGTGTAACTGTAGTTGGTTAGTAGTGTTTCAAATCATTGTAAATATAAGCACTTTAATTTGAAATATTTTTGAAATTTGGGTTGTTTTGCATGCCATCATGTTTGGTGGGGCAGTCAGGGCATTTAGCCACCCCCCCCCCCATGCCCATGCCTAGATCCGTCCCTGCGCTACAGCAGACTCGGAGGATCCTTTCTTTTCGGGGGTTGTTTATTTGCGCAAGTGCTTTGGGTCACATTAGAGCGATCTAATGAATGGGGAGGCCTCCGTGTCAGGGGTTGCGTCACATGGTCTCCCTCCACCCCTCCCCAACCTGCACCCCAATGGCGGAACAAGTGAAACAGCGGCTTGTACATGAGGCTGATTAGAATGACGGATCCTCATGGAAAAAGGTGGAGGGAGGAAGGAGCTGGCTGATGACTGGGGTAATTGTACACTATCCTGTGGGGGTTCTTTTCTGACTCACACCTTTATTTTGTTTTTACTTTTACGAGATCAGTTTGGCTCACCCGCAGGGGCGGATGTAACATTTGCCAATTGGGGGGGGGGGGGGGTGGAATGGGTGCGGCTTCATCGGGCGAGGACCTAGCTATTAGGCAAGTAGGCTATAAGCATCAATAACATCATCAGTTGTTGTTGTTGTCATATATGGAGCTGTCTTCATAATATGGAGCTGTCAGTAGTCAGTATATCTATATACAGTATATGGAGCTGTACTGATATATGGAGCTGAGCACGGACAGTGAAGACCTGTGTCGGCTTGTTGAAGTTGCAACAGACACGCAGCATGCATAAAGCTAAAGGTCTGACTCTGTTTTCTGTTTTCAATGATGAAATGGTGTTGGCTTATGGTGCGACCATTGTAGTTAGTAGCAGTAGTAGTGTTTCAAATCATTTTAATTATAAGAACTTTAATTGAAATATCTTGGATTGTTTTGCATGCCATCATGTTTGGTGTGGGCAGTCTGGGCAGGGGGGGCATTGCCCCCCATGCCCATACCTAGGTCCGCTCCTGCTCACCCGTAATCGATGGCACCACCTTTGTTTATCCCTGTTGTGGGACCAAAACAGACTGGTGGAAAAAAAAATTAAGATATTGTGACTTTTTTTTGTTTGTTTGCTTTCTTTTGTTGAACTTTAAGGGACATCGGGTTGACAGTATAAAGTTCTTCCCTGACCATAAGGTGGTATGCACTAGAGAATTGTGGGAGTTGCAGTCCAGGCAGGAAGTAGCGCCGAAGACTTCAAGACATTGGGCTCTCTTCCTAACATGTAAAATATCTAAAACCATATATTACACACATAAGGATCCAGGAAAGTTGATTGTGGGGATTTGCCAGCAGATGTTACCATCAAGGTCCGCTTGGCTGCTTTCATCGCAGCTCAAAAGGGACCAGAATGCACAGAGAAAAGCCCAAACCACCAAAGAAATCCATCTTCAAAGTACAGGTTGATTTGGGCGTGCAATTGAGGCCTATAGAAACACCTATAATAATGTAATGGGGTTGGTATGGGTATTGTTGTATAGTGCTATTTGTCTGTACCTTACTACAACAACAACAACAACAACAAAAACGAAGAAGAAATAAAGACGAGAAAAAGTAAAAACATAAAGGCTCCTGCCGGGCAAAGTAAATTGTCCCCATCTGCCGCAACACAACACCAGGTGTTTGTGTGAGAAAAGCTTTTCTGAGAAAGCGATAACTATACGTCGGTCCATGGTCTGAAATTACAGGAAGGGAGGCCAGATTTGAGGTGATATAGCTGACAGTGGGGGGGGGGGGGGGGGGGGGGGGGGGGGGGGGGGGGGGGGGGGGGGGGGGGGGGGGGCTTTTCGTCGTACATTAGCAGGTCCAACCAAAGTGGGGGTCTTTGTGTAACCCGACAGGCCGCATGACTGTTATACTGAGATTGAATTGTTAACATACACTCTTTGACATTGTCACGGTGACATGTGTCAGTGAGGAGAGAGAGACAGAGAGAGAGAGAGGGAGAGAGAGAGAGAGAGAGAAAGAGAGAGAGAGAGAGAGAGAGAGAGAAGAGAGAGAGAGAGGAGAAGAGAGAGAGAGAGAGAGGAGAGAGAGAGAGAGAGAGAGAGAGAGAGAGAGAGAGAGAGAGAGAGAGAGAGAGAGAGAGAGGAAAGAGAGAGAGAGAGAGAGAGAGAGACAGAGAGAGAGAGAGAGACAGAGACAGAGACAGGAGACAGAGACAGAGACAGAGACAGAGACAGAGACAGAGACAGAGAGAGAGGGAGAGGGAGAGACAGAGAGAGAGAGGCAGAGAGAGAGACCGGGAAATAATTGAGCTCCCAGCAGGGGCGGATGTAACATTTCCCGATTGGGAGGGCAGGAGAAAATGTTATGGGGGCGGCTTCATCGCCCGTGCCGCACCCATACCATTTTTCAGTTACAGGACTTCTATTAGGCAAGTAATTAAAGCATCAATAATAACATCAGTTGTTGTTGAAGTTGCAACAGACACGCAGCATGCATAAAGCTAAAGGTCTGACTTTTTTCTGTTTTCAGTGCTGAAATGGTGTTGGTTTAGTGGTGGCACAACTGTAGTTAGTATTAGTAGTAGCGTTTCAAATCATTTTAAATATTAAGCACTTTAATTTGAAATATCTTGGGTTGTTTTGCATGCCGTCGTGTTTGGTGGGGCAGACTGGGCATTTAGGGGGGGCATTGCCCCCCCTAGATCTGCCCCTGGCTCCCGGCAAGGTTATGAAACAGGTGGAACTCCTCCTTCCCCTGAACTGGCAGGTTCTCGTTTCTCGTGGTTTTTCCGTCTTCTCTGTCTTTTCTTCTTCTTTCTTCTTCTTCTTTTCTTCTTCTTCTTCTTCTTCTTCTTCTTCTTCTTCTTCTTCTTCTTCTTCTTCTTCTTTTCTTCTTTCTTCTCTTCTATTCTTCTTCTTCTTCTTTTTGCATGCGTGTAAATTGCCACCAGAAGTGAATAAAATGGTCCCATCTGTAAAGTGGGGGAGCTTCACCCCGCCCCCCCCCCCCCCCCCCCTCCACTTCAGAGACCTGAGATCAATTTGGTGTAGCGTTTATTCTGTGAGAGAGAGAGAGAGAGTGGAAGCTCTCTCTCTCTCTCTCTCTCTCTCACACATACACACACAATGGGAGTTCAGTGGAAGATCAGTTTTCAATTGGATAATAGGGGTTGTGAAATGAAGGGGGACGGAGAGAGGGCATTGCTTTCACACATTTTCTTATAGCGGGGCTTCATATCTCTTCTCGTAACGCGAACCCTCCCCGCGTACTATATTTCTATACCAAGTCTCGACACCTTCCATGGAAACCCTCTCTCCCACTCTAGGCTATACTGTATCTCTCTCTTCCTCAATTTGCGCCTGCGATATTAGTTAGCCGTCCGGCGCGTATTACTTCTATTATATATTAGTTAGGGGGTCCGGCGTG
>CM076974.1:2192491-2359991 GCA_039105355.1 Benthosema pterotum
TTTTTGCCAGTTTTGTCATTTTTCGAAAATCCTCAAAATCATGAAAAACGGTAAGGCTATAGCCTTGCGTTTTTTCAAAATTTCGACATTTTTCGAAAATGCTCAAAAATGCTCAAAACGATGAAAAAAAGCATGCTGACCAAGACCGTAAGGCTATAGCCTTGCTTTTTTGCCAGTTTTTGTCATTTTTTCGAAAATCCTCAAAATCATGAAAAACGGTAAGGCTATAGCCTTTGCGTTTTTTTTCAAAATTTCGACATTTTCGAAAATGCTCAAAAATGCTCAAAACGATGAAAAAAGCATGCTGACCAAGACCGTAAGGCTATAGCCTTGCTTTTTTGCCAGTTTTTGTCATTTTTCGAAAATCCTCAAAATCATGAAAAACGGTAAGGCTATAGCCTTTGCGTTTTTTCAAAATTTCGACATTTTTCGAAAATGCTCAAAAATGCTCAAAACGATGAAAAAAAGCATGCTGACCAAGACCGTAAGGCTATAGCCTTGCTTTTTTGCCAGTTTTTGTCATTTTTCGAAAATCCTCAAAATCATGAAAAACGGTAAGGCTATAGCCTTTGCGTTTTTTTCAAAATTTCGACATTTTTCGAAAATGCTCAAAAATGCTCAAAACGATGAAAAAAAGCATGCTGACCAAGACCGTAAGGCTATAGCCTTGCTTTTTTGCCAGTTTTTGTCATTTTTCGAAAATCCTCAAAATCATGAAAAACGGTAAGGCTATAGCCTTGCGTTTTTTTCAAAATTTCGACATTTTTCGAAAATGCTCAAAAATGCTCAAAACGATGAAAAAAAGCATGCTGACCAAGACCGTAAGGCTATAGCCTTGCTTTTTTGCCAGTTTTTGTCATTTTTTTTTCGAAAATCCTCAAAATCATGAAAAACGGTAAGGCTATAGCCTTTGCGTTTTTTTCAAAATTTCGACATTTTTTCGAAAATGCTCAAAAATGCTCAAAACGATGAAAAAAAGCATGCTGACCAAGACCGTAAGGCTATAGCCTTGCTTTTTTGCCAGTTTTTGTCATTTTTCGAAAATCCTCAAAATCATGAAAAACGGTAAGGCTATAGCCTTTGCGTTTTTTCAAAATTTCGACATTTTTCGAAAATGCTCAAAAATGCTCAAAACGATGAAAAAAAGCATGCTGACCAAGACCGTAAGGCTATAGCCTTGCTTTTTTGCCAGTTTTTGTCATTTTTCGAAAATCCTCAAAATCATGAAAAACGGTAAGGCTATAGCCTTTGCGTTTTTTTCAAAATTTCGACATTTTTCGAAAATGCTCAAAAATGCTCAAAACGATGAAAAAAAGCATGCTGACCAAGACCGTAAGGCTATAGCCTTGCTTTTTTGCCAGTTTTTGTCATTTTTTTTCGAAAATCCTCAAAATCATGAAAAACGGTAAGGCTATAGCCTTTGCGTTTTTTTCAAAATTTCGACATTTTTCGAAAATGCTCAAAAATGCTCAAAACGATGAAAAAAAGCATGCTGACCAAGACCGTAAGGCTATAGCCTTGCTTTTTTGCCAGTTTTTGTCATTTTTCGAAAATCCTCAAAATCATGAAAAACGGTAAGGCTATAGCCTTTGCGTTTTTTTCAAAATTTCGACATTTTTCGAAAATGCTCAAAAATGCTCAAAACGATGAAAAAAAGCATGCTGACCAAGACCGTAAGGCTATAGCCTTGCTTTTTTGCCAGTTTTTGTCATTTTTTCGAAAATCCTCAAAATCATGAAAAACGGTAAGGCTATAGCCTTTGCGTTTTTTCAAAATTTCGACATTTTTCGAAAATGCTCAAAAATGCTCAAAACGATGAAAAAAAGCATGCTGACCAAGACCGTAAGGCTATAGCCTTGCTTTTTTGCCAGTTTTTGTCATTTTTCGAAAATCCTCAAAATCATGAAAAACGGTAAGGCTATAGCCTTTTTTTTCAAAATTTCGACATTTTTCGAAAATGCTCAAAAATGCTCAAAACGATGAAAAAAAGCATGCTGACCAAGACCGTAAGGCTATAGCCTTGCTTTTTTGCCAGTTTTTGTCATTTTTCGAAAATCCTCAAAATCATGAAAAACGGTAAGGCTATAGCCTTTGCGTTTTTTCAAAATTTCGACATTTTTCGAAAATGCTCAAAAATGCTCAAAACGATGAAAAAAAGCATGCTGACCAAGACCGTAAGGCTATAGCCTTGCTTTTTTGCCAGTTTTTGTCATTTTTCGAAAATCCTCAAAATCATGAAAAACGGTAAGGCTATAGCCTTTGCGTTTTTTCAAAATTTCGACATTTTTCGAAAATGCTCAAAAATGCTCAAAACGATGAAAAAAAGCATGCTGACCAAGACCGTAAGGCTATAGCCTTGCTTTTTTGCCAGTTTTTGTCATTTTTCGAAAATCCTCAAAATCATGAAAAACGGTAAGGCTATAGCCTTTGCGTTTTTTCAAAATTTCGACATTTTTCGAAAATGCTCAAAAATGCTCAAAACGATGAAAAAAAGCATGCTGACCAAGACCGTAAGGCTATAGCCTTGCTTTTTTGCCAGTTTTTGTCATTTTTCGAAAATCCTCAAAATCATGAAAAACGGTAAGGCTATAGCCTTTGCGTTTTTTCAAAATTTCGACATTTTTCGAAAATGCTCAAAAATGCTCAAAACGATGAAAAAAAGCATGCTGACCAAGACCGTAAGGCTATAGCCTTGCTTTTTTGCCAGTTTTTGTCATTTTTCGAAAATCCTCAAAATCATGAAAAACGGTAAGGCTATAGCCTTTGCGTTTTTTCAAAATTTCGACATTTTTCGAAAATGCTCAAAAATGCTCAAAACGATGAAAAAAAGCATGCTGACCAAGACCGTAAGGCTATAGCCTTGCTTTTTTGCCAGTTTTTGTCATTTTTCGAAAATCCTCAAAATCATGAAAAACGGTAAGGCTATAGCCTTTGCGTTTTTTTCAAAATTTCGACATTTTTCGAAAATGCTCAAAAATGCTCAAAACGATGAAAAAAAGCATGCTGACCAAGACCGTAAGGCTATAGCCTTGCTTTTTTGCCAGTTTTTGTCATTTTTCGAAAATCCTCAAAATCATGAAAAACGGTAAGGCTATAGCCTTTGCGTTTTTTCAAAATTTCGACATTTTTCGAAAATGCTCAAAAATGCTCAAAACGATGAAAAAAAGCATGCTGACCAAGACCGTAAGGCTATAGCCTTGCTTTTTTGCCAGTTTTTGTCATTTTTCGAAAATCCTCAAAATCATGAAAAACGGTAAGGCTATAGCCTTTGCGTTTTTTCAAAATTTCGACATTTTTCGAAAATGCTCAAAAATGCTCAAAACGATGAAAAAAAGCATGCTGACCAAGACCGTAAGGCTATAGCCTTGCTTTTTTGCCAGTTTTTGTCATTTTTCGAAAATCCTCAAAATCATGAAAAACGGTAAGGCTATAGCCTTTGCGTTTTTTCAAAATTTCGACATTTTTCGAAAATGCTCAAAAATGCTCAAAACGATGAAAAAAAGCATGCTGACCAAGACCGTAAGGCTATAGCCTTGCTTTTTTGCCAGTTTTTGTCATTTTTCGAAAATCCTCAAAATCATGAAAAACGGTAAGGCTATAGCCTTTGCGTTTTTTCAAAATTTCGACATTTTTCGAAAATGCTCAAAAATGCTCAAAACGATGAAAAAAAGCATGCTGACCAAGACCGTAAGGCTATAGCCTTGCTTTTTTGCCAGTTTTTGTCATTTTTCGAAAATCCTCAAAATCATGAAAAACGGTAAGGCTATAGCCTTTGCGTTTTTTCAAAATTTCGACATTTTTCGAAAATGCTCAAAAATGCTCAAAACGATGAAAAAAAGCATGCTGACCAAGACCGTAAGGCTATAGCCTTGCTTTTTTGCCAGTTTTTGTCATTTTTCGAAAATCCTCAAAATCATGAAAAACGGTAAGGCTATAGCCTTTGCGTTTTTTCAAAATTTCGACATTTTTCGAAAATGCTCAAAAATGCTCAAAACGATGAAAAAAAGCATGCTGACCAAGACCGTAAGGCTATAGCCTTGCTTTTTTGCCAGTTTTTGTCATTTTTCGAAAATCCTCAAAATCATGAAAAACGGTAAGGCTATAGCCTTTGCGTTTTTTCAAAATTTCGACATTTTTCGAAAATGCTCAAAAATGCTCAAAACGATGAAAAAAAGCATGCTGACCAAGACCGTAAGGCTATAGCCTTGCTTTTTTGCCAGTTTTTGTCATTTTTCGAAAATCCTCAAAATCATGAAAAACGGTAAGGCTATAGCCTTTGCGTTTTTTCAAAATTTCGACATTTTTCGAAAATGCTCAAAAATGCTCAAAACGATGAAAAAAAGCATGCTGACCAAGACCGTAAGGCTATAGCCTTGCTTTTTTGCCAGTTTTTGTCATTTTTCGAAAATCCTCAAAATCATGAAAAACGGTAAGGCTATAGCCTTTGCGTTTTTTCAAAATTTCGACATTTTTCGAAAATGCTCAAAAATGCTCAAAACGATGAAAAAAAGCATGCTGACCAAGACCGTAAGGCTATAGCCTTGCTTTTTTGCCAGTTTTTGTCATTTTTCGAAAATCCTCAAAATCATGAAAAACGGTAAGGCTATAGCCTTTGCGTTTTTTCAAAATTTCGACATTTTTCGAAAATGCTCAAAAATGCTCAAAACGATGAAAAAAAGCATGCTGACCAAGACCGTAAGGCTATAGCCTTGCTTTTTTGCCAGTTTTTGTCATTTTTCGAAAATCCTCAAAATCATGAAAAACGGTAAGGCTATAGCCTTTGCGTTTTTTCAAAATTTCGACATTTTTCGAAAATGCTCAAAAATGCTCAAAACGATGAAAAAAAGCATGCTGACCAAGACCGTAAGGCTATAGCCTTGCTTTTTTGCCAGTTTTTGTCATTTTTCGAAAATCCTCAAAATCATGAAAAACGGTAAGGCTATAGCCTTTGCGTTTTTTCAAAATTTCGACATTTTTCGAAAATGCTCAAAAATGCTCAAAACGATGAAAAAAAGCATGCTGACCAAGACCGTAAGGCTATAGCCTTGCTTTTTTGCCAGTTTTTGTCATTTTTCGAAAATCCTCAAAATCATGAAAAACGGTAAGGCTATAGCCTTTGCGTTTTTTCAAAATTTCGACATTTTTCGAAAATGCTCAAAAATGCTCAAAACGATGAAAAAAAGCATGCTGACCAAGACCGTAAGGCTATAGCCTTGCTTTTTTGCCAGTTTTTGTCATTTTTCGAAAATCCTCAAAATCATGAAAAACGGTAAGGCTATAGCCTTTGCGTTTTTTCAAAATTTCGACATTTTTCGAAAATGCTCAAAAATGCTCAAAACGATGAAAAAAAGCATGCTGACCAAGACCGTAAGGCTATAGCCTTGCTTTTTTGCCAGTTTTTGTCATTTTTCGAAAATCCTCAAAATCATGAAAAACGGTAAGGCTATAGCCTTTGCGTTTTTTCAAAATTTCGACATTTTTCGAAAATGCTCAAAAATGCTCAAAACGATGAAAAAAAGCATGCTGACCAAGACCGTAAGGCTATAGCCTTGCTTTTTTGCCAGTTTTTGTCATTTTTCGAAAATCCTCAAAATCATGAAAAACGGTAAGGCTATAGCCTTTGCGTTTTTTCAAAATTTCGACATTTTTCGAAAATGCTCAAAAATGCTCAAAACGATGAAAAAAAGCATGCTGACCAAGACCGTAAGGCTATAGCCTTGCTTTTTTGCCAGTTTTTGTCATTTTTCGAAAATCCTCAAAATCATGAAAAACGGTAAGGCTATAGCCTTTGCGTTTTTTCAAAATTTCGACATTTTTCGAAAATGCTCAAAAATGCTCAAAACGATGAAAAAAAGCATGCTGACCAAGACCGTAAGGCTATAGCCTTGCTTTTTTGCCAGTTTTTGTCATTTTTCGAAAATCCTCAAAATCATGAAAAACGGTAAGGCTATAGCCTTTGCGTTTTTTCAAAATTTCGACATTTTTCGAAAATGCTCAAAAATGCTCAAAACGATGAAAAAAAGCATGCTGACCAAGACCGTAAGGCTATAGCCTTGCTTTTTTGCCAGTTTTTGTCATTTTTCGAAAATCCTCAAAATCATGAAAAACGGTAAGGCTATAGCCTTTGCGTTTTTTCAAAATTTCGACATTTTTCGAAAATGCTCAAAAATGCTCAAAACGATGAAAAAAAGCATGCTGACCAAGACCGTAAGGCTATAGCCTTGCTTTTTTGCCAGTTTTTGTCATTTTTCGAAAATCCTCAAAATCATGAAAAACGGTAAGGCTATAGCCTTTGCGTTTTTTCAAAATTTCGACATTTTTCGAAAATGCTCAAAAATGCTCAAAACGATGAAAAAAAGCATGCTGACCAAGACCGTAAGGCTATAGCCTTGCTTTTTTGCCAGTTTTTGTCATTTTTCGAAAATCCTCAAAATCATGAAAAACGGTAAGGCTATAGCCTTTGCGTTTTTTCAAAATTTCGACATTTTTCGAAAATGCTCAAAAATGCTCAAAACGATGAAAAAAAGCATGCTGACCAAGACCGTAAGGCTATAGCCTTGCTTTTTTGCCAGTTTTTGTCATTTTTCGAAAATCCTCAAAATCATGAAAAACGGTAAGGCTATAGCCTTTGCGTTTTTTCAAAATTTCGACATTTTTCGAAAATGCTCAAAAATGCTCAAAACGATGAAAAAAAGCATGCTGACCAAGACCGTAAGGCTATAGCCTTGCTTTTTTGCCAGTTTTTGTCATTTTTCGAAAATCCTCAAAATCATGAAAAACGGTAAGGCTATAGCCTTTGCGTTTTTTCAAAATTTCGACATTTTTCGAAAATGCTCAAAAATGCTCAAAACGATGAAAAAAAGCATGCTGACCAAGACCGTAAGGCTATAGCCTTGCTTTTTTGCCAGTTTTTGTCATTTTTCGAAAATCCTCAAAATCATGAAAAACGGTAAGGCTATAGCCTTTGCGTTTTTTCAAAATTTCGACATTTTTCGAAAATGCTCAAAAATGCTCAAAACGATGAAAAAAAGCATGCTGACCAAGACCGTAAGGCTATAGCCTTGCTTTTTTGCCAGTTTTTGTCATTTTTCGAAAATCCTCAAAATCATGAAAAACGGTAAGGCTATAGCCTTTGCGTTTTTTCAAAATTTCGACATTTTTCGAAAATGCTCAAAAATGCTCAAAACGATGAAAAAAAGCATGCTGACCAAGACCGTAAGGCTATAGCCTTGCTTTTTTGCCAGTTTTTGTCATTTTTCGAAAATCCTCAAAATCATGAAAAACGGTAAGGCTATAGCCTTTGCGTTTTTTCAAAATTTCGACATTTTTCGAAAATGCTCAAAAATGCTCAAAACGATGAAAAAAAGCATGCTGACCAAGACCGTAAGGCTATAGCCTTGCTTTTTTGCCAGTTTTTGTCATTTTTCGAAAATCCTCAAAATCATGAAAAACGGTAAGGCTATAGCCTTTGCGTTTTTTCAAAATTTCGACATTTTTCGAAAATGCTCAAAAATGCTCAAAACGATGAAAAAAAGCATGCTGACCAAGACCGTAAGGCTATAGCCTTGCTTTTTTGCCAGTTTTTGTCATTTTTCGAAAATCCTCAAAATCATGAAAAACGGTAAGGCTATAGCCTTTGCGTTTTTTCAAAATTTCGACATTTTTCGAAAATGCTCAAAAATGCTCAAAACGATGAAAAAAAGCATGCTGACCAAGACCGTAAGGCTATAGCCTTGCTTTTTTGCCAGTTTTTGTCATTTTTCGAAAATCCTCAAAATCATGAAAAACGGTAAGGCTATAGCCTTTGCGTTTTTTCAAAATTTCGACATTTTTCGAAAATGCTCAAAAATGCTCAAAACGATGAAAAAAAGCATGCTGACCAAGACCGTAAGGCTATAGCCTTGCTTTTTTGCCAGTTTTTGTCATTTTTCGAAAATCCTCAAAATCATGAAAAACGGTAAGGCTATAGCCTTTGCGTTTTTTCAAAATTTCGACATTTTTCGAAAATGCTCAAAAATGCTCAAAACGATGAAAAAAAGCATGCTGACCAAGACCGTAAGGCTATAGCCTTGCTTTTTTGCCAGTTTTTGTCATTTTTCGAAAATCCTCAAAATCATGAAAAACGGTAAGGCTATAGCCTTTGCGTTTTTTCAAAATTTCGACATTTTTCGAAAATGCTCAAAAATGCTCAAAACGATGAAAAAAAGCATGCTGACCAAGACCGTAAGGCTATAGCCTTGCTTTTTTGCCAGTTTTTGTCATTTTTCGAAAATCCTCAAAATCATGAAAAACGGTAAGGCTATAGCCTTTGCGTTTTTTCAAAATTTCGACATTTTTCGAAAATGCTCAAAAATGCTCAAAACGATGAAAAAAAGCATGCTGACCAAGACCGTAAGGCTATAGCCTTGCTTTTTTGCCAGTTTTTGTCATTTTTCGAAAATCCTCAAAATCATGAAAAACGGTAAGGCTATAGCCTTTGCGTTTTTTCAAAATTTCGACATTTTTCGAAAATGCTCAAAAATGCTCAAAACGATGAAAAAAAGCATGCTGACCAAGACCGTAAGGCTATAGCCTTGCTTTTTTGCCAGTTTTTGTCATTTTTCGAAAATCCTCAAAATCATGAAAAACGGTAAGGCTATAGCCTTTGCGTTTTTTCAAAATTTCGACATTTTTCGAAAATGCTCAAAAATGCTCAAAACGATGAAAAAAAGCATGCTGACCAAGACCGTAAGGCTATAGCCTTGCTTTTTTGCCAGTTTTTGTCATTTTTCGAAAATCCTCAAAATCATGAAAAACGGTAAGGCTATAGCCTTTGCGTTTTTTCAAAATTTCGACATTTTTCGAAAATGCTCAAAAATGCTCAAAACGATGAAAAAAAGCATGCTGACCAAGACCGTAAGGCTATAGCCTTGCTTTTTTGCCAGTTTTTGTCATTTTTCGAAAATCCTCAAAATCATGAAAAACGGTAAGGCTATAGCCTTTGCGTTTTTTCAAAATTTCGACATTTTTCGAAAATGCTCAAAAATGCTCAAAACGATGAAAAAAAGCATGCTGACCAAGACCGTAAGGCTATAGCCTTGCTTTTTTGCCAGTTTTTGTCATTTTTCGAAAATCCTCAAAATCATGAAAAACGGTAAGGCTATAGCCTTTGCGTTTTTTCAAAATTTCGACATTTTTCGAAAATGCTCAAAAATGCTCAAAACGATGAAAAAAAGCATGCTGACCAAGACCGTAAGGCTATAGCCTTGCTTTTTTGCCAGTTTTTGTCATTTTTCGAAAATCCTCAAAATCATGAAAAACGGTAAGGCTATAGCCTTTGCGTTTTTTCAAAATTTCGACATTTTTCGAAAATGCTCAAAAATGCTCAAAACGATGAAAAAAAGCATGCTGACCAAGACCGTAAGGCTATAGCCTTGCTTTTTTGCCAGTTTTTGTCATTTTTCGAAAATCCTCAAAATCATGAAAAACGGTAAGGCTATAGCCTTTGCGTTTTTTCAAAATTTCGACATTTTTCGAAAATGCTCAAAAATGCTCAAAACGATGAAAAAAAGCATGCTGACCAAGACCGTAAGGCTATAGCCTTGCTTTTTTGCCAGTTTTTGTCATTTTTCGAAAATCCTCAAAATCATGAAAAACGGTAAGGCTATAGCCTTTGCGTTTTTTCAAAATTTCGACATTTTTCGAAAATGCTCAAAAATGCTCAAAACGATGAAAAAAAGCATGCTGACCAAGACCGTAAGGCTATAGCCTTGCTTTTTTGCCAGTTTTTGTCATTTTTCGAAAATCCTCAAAATCATGAAAAACGGTAAGGCTATAGCCTTTGCGTTTTTTCAAAATTTCGACATTTTTCGAAAATGCTCAAAAATGCTCAAAACGATGAAAAAAAGCATGCTGACCAAGACCGTAAGGCTATAGCCTTGCTTTTTTGCCAGTTTTTGTCATTTTTCGAAAATCCTCAAAATCATGAAAAACGGTAAGGCTATAGCCTTTGCGTTTTTTCAAAATTTCGACATTTTTCGAAAATGCTCAAAAATGCTCAAAACGATGAAAAAAAGCATGCTGACCAAGACCGTAAGGCTATAGCCTTGCTTTTTTGCCAGTTTTTGTCATTTTTCGAAAATCCTCAAAATCATGAAAAACGGTAAGGCTATAGCCTTTGCAAAATTTCGACATTTTTCGAAAATGCTCAAAATCGACGTAAGGCTATAGCCTTTGCGTTTTTTCAAAATTTCGACATTTTTCGAAAAAAAATGCTCAAAACGATGAAAAAAAGCATGCTGACCAAGACCGTAAGGCTATAGCCTTGCTTTTTTGCCAGTTTTTGTCATTTTTCGAAAATCCTCAAAATCATGAAAAACGGTAAGGCTATAGCCTTTGCGTTTTTTCAAAATTTCGACATTTTTCGAAAATGCTCAAAAATGCTCAAAACGATGAAAAAAAGCATGCTGACCAAGACCGTAAGGCTATAGCCTTGCTTTTTTGCCAGTTTTTGTCATTTTTCGAAAATCCTCAAAATCATGAAAAACGGTAAGGCTATAGCCTTTGCGTTTTTTCAAAATTTCGACATTTTTCGAAAATGCTCAAAAATGCTCAAAACGATGAAAAAAAGCATGCTGACCAAGACCGTAAGGCTATAGCCTTGCTTTTTTGCCAGTTTTTGTCATTTTTCGAAAATCCTCAAAATCATGAAAAACGGTAAGGCTATAGCCTTTGCGTTTTTTCAAAATTTCGACATTTTTCGAAAATGCTCAAAAATGCTCAAAACGATGAAAAAAAGCATGCTGACCAAGACCGTAAGGCTATAGCCTTGCTTTTTTGCCAGTTTTTGTCATTTTTCGAAAATCCTCAAAATCATGAAAAACGGTAAGGCTATAGCCTTTGCGTTTTTTCAAAATTTCGACATTTTTCGAAAATGCTCAAAAATGCTCAAAACGATGAAAAAAAGCATGCTGACCAAGACCGTAAGGCTATAGCCTTGCTTTTTTGCCAGTTTTTGTCATTTTTCGAAAATCCTCAAAATCATGAAAAACGGTAAGGCTATAGCCTTTGCGTTTTTTCAAAATTTCGACATTTTTCGAAAATGCTCAAAAATGCTCAAAACGATGAAAAAAAGCATGCTGACCAAGACCGTAAGGCTATAGCCTTGCTTTTTTGCCAGTTTTTGTCATTTTTCGAAAATCCTCAAAATCATGAAAAACGGTAAGGCTATAGCCTTTGCGTTTTTTCAAAATTTCGACATTTTTCGAAAATGCTCAAAAATGCTCAAAACGATGAAAAAAAGCATGCTGACCAAGACCGTAAGGCTATAGCCTTGCTTTTTTGCCAGTTTTTGTCATTTTTCGAAAATCCTCAAAATCATGAAAAACGGTAAGGCTATAGCCTTTGCGTTTTTTCAAAATTTCGACATTTTTCGAAAATGCTCAAAAATGCTCAAAACGATGAAAAAAAGCATGCTGACCAAGACCGTAAGGCTATAGCCTTGCTTTTTTGCCAGTTTTTGTCATTTTTCGAAAATCCTCAAAATCATGAAAAACGGTAAGGCTATAGCCTTTGCGTTTTTTCAAAATTTCGACATTTTTCGAAAATGCTCAAAAATGCTCAAAACGATGAAAAAAAGCATGCTGACCAAGACCGTAAGGCTATAGCCTTGCTTTTTTGCCAGTTTTTGTCATTTTTCGAAAATCCTCAAAATCATGAAAAACGGTAAGGCTATAGCCTTTGCGTTTTTTCAAAATTTCGACATTTTTCGAAAATGCTCAAAAATGCTCAAAACGATGAAAAAAAGCATGCTGACCAAGACCGTAAGGCTATAGCCTTGCTTTTTTGCCAGTTTTTGTCATTTTTCGAAAATCCTCAAAATCATGAAAAACGGTAAGGCTATAGCCTTTGCGTTTTTTCAAAATTTCGACATTTTTCGAAAATGCTCAAAAATGCTCAAAACGATGAAAAAAAGCATGCTGACCAAGACCGTAAGGCTATAGCCTTGCTTTTTTGCCAGTTTTTGTCATTTTTCGAAAATCCTCAAAATCATGAAAAACGGTAAGGCTATAGCCTTTGCGTTTTTTCAAAATTTCGACATTTTTCGAAAATGCTCAAAAATGCTCAAAACGATGAAAAAAAGCATGCTGACCAAGACCGTAAGGCTATAGCCTTGCTTTTTTGCCAGTTTTTGTCATTTTTCGAAAATCCTCAAAATCATGAAAAACGGTAAGGCTATAGCCTTTGCGTTTTTTCAAAATTTCGACATTTTTCGAAAATGCTCAAAAATGCTCAAAACGATGAAAAAAAGCATGCTGACCAAGACCGTAAGGCTATAGCCTTGCTTTTTTGCCAGTTTTTGTCATTTTTCGAAAATCCTCAAAATCATGAAAAACGGTAAGGCTATAGCCTTTGCGTTTTTTCAAAATTTCGACATTTTTCGAAAATGCTCAAAAATGCTCAAAACGATGAAAAAAAGCATGCTGACCAAGACCGTAAGGCTATAGCCTTGCTTTTTTGCCAGTTTTTGTCATTTTTCGAAAATCCTCAAAATCATGAAAAACGGTAAGGCTATAGCCTTTGCGTTTTTTCAAAATTTCGACATTTTTCGAAAATGCTCAAAAATGCTCAAAACGATGAAAAAAAGCATGCTGACCAAGACCGTAAGGCTATAGCCTTGCTTTTTTGCCAGTTTTTGTCATTTTTCGAAAATCCTCAAAATCATGAAAAACGGTAAGGCTATAGCCTTTGCGTTTTTTCAAAATTTCGACATTTTTCGAAAATGCTCAAAAATGCTCAAAACGATGAAAAAAAGCATGCTGACCAAGACCGTAAGGCTATAGCCTTGCTTTTTTGCCAGTTTTTGTCATTTTTCGAAAATCCTCAAAATCATGAAAAACGGTAAGGCTATAGCCTTTGCGTTTTTTCAAAATTTCGACATTTTTCGAAAATGCTCAAAAATGCTCAAAACGATGAAAAAAAGCATGCTGACCAAGACCGTAAGGCTATAGCCTTGCTTTTTTGCCAGTTTTTGTCATTTTTCGAAAATCCTCAAAATCATGAAAAACGGTAAGGCTATAGCCTTTGCGTTTTTTCAAAATTTCGACATTTTTCGAAAATGCTCAAAAATGCTCAAAACGATGAAAAAAAGCATGCTGACCAAGACCGTAAGGCTATAGCCTTGCTTTTTTGCCAGTTTTTGTCATTTTTCGAAAATCCTCAAAATCATGAAAAACGGTAAGGCTATAGCCTTTGCGTTTTTTCAAAATTTCGACATTTTTCGAAAATGCTCAAAAATGCTCAAAACGATGAAAAAAAGCATGCTGACCAAGACCGTAAGGCTATAGCCTTGCTTTTTTGCCAGTTTTTGTCATTTTTCGAAAATCCTCAAAATCATGAAAAACGGTAAGGCTATAGCCTTTGCGTTTTTTCAAAATTTCGACATTTTTCGAAAATGCTCAAAAATGCTCAAAACGATGAAAAAAAGCATGCTGACCAAGACCGTAAGGCTATAGCCTTGCTTTTTTGCCAGTTTTTGTCATTTTTCGAAAATCCTCAAAATCATGAAAAACGGTAAGGCTATAGCCTTTGCGTTTTTTCAAAATTTCGACATTTTTCGAAAATGCTCAAAAATGCTCAAAACGATGAAAAAAAGCATGCTGACCAAGACCGTAAGGCTATAGCCTTGCTTTTTTGCCAGTTTTTGTCATTTTTCGAAAATCCTCAAAATCATGAAAAACGGTAAGGCTATAGCCTTTGCGTTTTTTCAAAATTTCGACATTTTTCGAAAATGCTCAAAAATGCTCAAAACGATGAAAAAAAGCATGCTGACCAAGACCGTAAGGCTATAGCCTTGCTTTTTTGCCAGTTTTTGTCATTTTTCGAAAATCCTCAAAATCATGAAAAACGGTAAGGCTATAGCCTTTGCGTTTTTTCAAAATTTCGACATTTTTCGAAAATGCTCAAAAATGCTCAAAACGATGAAAAAAAGCATGCTGACCAAGACCGTAAGGCTATAGCCTTGCTTTTTTGCCAGTTTTTGTCATTTTTCGAAAATCCTCAAAATCATGAAAAACGGTAAGGCTATAGCCTTTGCGTTTTTTCAAAATTTCGACATTTTTCGAAAATGCTCAAAAATGCTCAAAACGATGAAAAAAAGCATGCTGACCAAGACCGTAAGGCTATAGCCTTGCTTTTTTGCCAGTTTTTGTCATTTTTCGAAAATCCTCAAAATCATGAAAAACGGTAAGGCTATAGCCTTTGCGTTTTTTCAAAATTTCGACATTTTTCGAAAATGCTCAAAAATGCTCAAAACGATGAAAAAAAGCATGCTGACCAAGACCGTAAGGCTATAGCCTTGCTTTTTTGCCAGTTTTTGTCATTTTTCGAAAATCCTCAAAATCATGAAAAACGGTAAGGCTATAGCCTTTGCGTTTTTTCAAAATTTCGACATTTTTCGAAAATGCTCAAAAATGCTCAAAACGATGAAAAAAAGCATGCTGACCAAGACCGTAAGGCTATAGCCTTGCTTTTTTGCCAGTTTTTGTCATTTTTCGAAAATCCTCAAAATCATGAAAAACGGTAAGGCTATAGCCTTTGCGTTTTTTCAAAATTTCGACATTTTTCGAAAATGCTCAAAAATGCTCAAAACGATGAAAAAAAGCATGCTGACCAAGACCGTAAGGCTATAGCCTTGCTTTTTTGCCAGTTTTTGTCATTTTTCGAAAATCCTCAAAATCATGAAAAACGGTAAGGCTATAGCCTTTGCGTTTTTTCAAAATTTCGACATTTTTCGAAAATGCTCAAAAATGCTCAAAACGATGAAAAAAAGCATGCTGACCAAGACCGTAAGGCTATAGCCTTGCTTTTTTGCCAGTTTTTGTCATTTTTCGAAAATCCTCAAAATCATGAAAAACGGTAAGGCTATAGCCTTTGCGTTTTTTCAAAATTTCGACATTTTTCGAAAATGCTCAAAAATGCTCAAAACGATGAAAAAAAGCATGCTGACCAAGACCGTAAGGCTATAGCCTTGCTTTTTTGCCAGTTTTTGTCATTTTTCGAAAATCCTCAAAATCATGAAAAACGGTAAGGCTATAGCCTTTGCGTTTTTTCAAAATTTCGACATTTTTCGAAAATGCTCAAAAATGCTCAAAACGATGAAAAAAAGCATGCTGACCAAGACCGTAAGGCTATAGCCTTGCTTTTTTGCCAGTTTTTGTCATTTTTCGAAAATCCTCAAAATCATGAAAAACGGTAAGGCTATAGCCTTTGCGTTTTTTCAAAATTTCGACATTTTTCGAAAATGCTCAAAAATGCTCAAAACGATGAAAAAAAGCATGCTGACCAAGACCGTAAGGCTATAGCCTTGCTTTTTTGCCAGTTTTTGTCATTTTTCGAAAATCCTCAAAATCATGAAAAACGGTAAGGCTATAGCCTTTGCGTTTTTTCAAAATTTCGACATTTTTCGAAAATGCTCAAAAATGCTCAAAACGATGAAAAAAAGCATGCTGACCAAGACCGTAAGGCTATAGCCTTGCTTTTTTGCCAGTTTTTGTCATTTTTCGAAAATCCTCAAAATCATGAAAAACGGTAAGGCTATAGCCTTTGCGTTTTTTCAAAATTTCGACATTTTTCGAAAATGCTCAAAAATGCTCAAAACGATGAAAAAAAGCATGCTGACCAAGACCGTAAGGCTATAGCCTTGCTTTTTTGCCAGTTTTTGTCATTTTTCGAAAATCCTCAAAATCATGAAAAACGGTAAGGCTATAGCCTTTGCGTTTTTTCAAAATTTCGACATTTTTCGAAAATGCTCAAAAATGCTCAAAACGATGAAAAAAAGCATGCTGACCAAGACCGTAAGGCTATAGCCTTGCTTTTTTGCCAGTTTTTGTCATTTTTCGAAAATCCTCAAAATCATGAAAAACGGTAAGGCTATAGCCTTTGCGTTTTTTCAAAATTTCGACATTTTTCGAAAATGCTCAAAAATGCTCAAAACGATGAAAAAAAGCATGCTGACCAAGACCGTAAGGCTATAGCCTTGCTTTTTTGCCAGTTTTTGTCATTTTTCGAAAATCCTCAAAATCATGAAAAACGGTAAGGCTATAGCCTTTGCGTTTTTTCAAAATTTCGACATTTTTCGAAAATGCTCAAAAATGCTCAAAACGATGAAAAAAAGCATGCTGACCAAGACCGTAAGGCTATAGCCTTGCTTTTTTGCCAGTTTTTGTCATTTTTCGAAAATCCTCAAAATCATGAAAAACGGTAAGGCTATAGCCTTTGCGTTTTTTCAAAATTTCGACATTTTTCGAAAATGCTCAAAAATGCTCAAAACGATGAAAAAAAGCATGCTGACCAAGACCGTAAGGCTATAGCCTTGCTTTTTTGCCAGTTTTTGTCATTTTTCGAAAATCCTCAAAATCATGAAAAACGGTAAGGCTATAGCCTTTGCGTTTTTTCAAAATTTCGACATTTTTCGAAAATGCTCAAAAATGCTCAAAACGATGAAAAAAAGCATGCTGACCAAGACCGTAAGGCTATAGCCTTGCTTTTTTGCCAGTTTTTGTCATTTTTCGAAAATCCTCAAAATCATGAAAAACGGTAAGGCTATAGCCTTTGCGTTTTTTCAAAATTTCGACATTTTTCGAAAATGCTCAAAAATGCTCAAAACGATGAAAAAAAGCATGCTGACCAAGACCGTAAGGCTATAGCCTTGCTTTTTTGCCAGTTTTTGTCATTTTTCGAAAATCCTCAAAATCATGAAAAACGGTAAGGCTATAGCCTTTGCGTTTTTTCAAAATTTCGACATTTTTCGAAAATGCTCAAAAATGCTCAAAACGATGAAAAAAAGCATGCTGACCAAGACCGTAAGGCTATAGCCTTGCTTTTTTGCCAGTTTTTGTCATTTTTCGAAAATCCTCAAAATCATGAAAAACGGTAAGGCTATAGCCTTTGCGTTTTTTCAAAATTTCGACATTTTTCGAAAATGCTCAAAAATGCTCAAAACGATGAAAAAAAGCATGCTGACCAAGACCGTAAGGCTATAGCCTTGCTTTTTTGCCAGTTTTTGTCATTTTTCGAAAATCCTCAAAATCATGAAAAACGGTAAGGCTATAGCCTTTGCGTTTTTTCAAAATTTCGACATTTTTCGAAAATGCTCAAAAATGCTCAAAACGATGAAAAAAAGCATGCTGACCAAGACCGTAAGGCTATAGCCTTGCTTTTTTGCCAGTTTTTGTCATTTTTCGAAAATCCTCAAAATCATGAAAAACGGTAAGGCTATAGCCTTTGCGTTTTTTCAAAATTTCGACATTTTTCGAAAATGCTCAAAAATGCTCAAAACGATGAAAAAAAGCATGCTGACCAAGACCGTAAGGCTATAGCCTTGCTTTTTTGCCAGTTTTTGTCATTTTTCGAAAATCCTCAAAATCATGAAAAACGGTAAGGCTATAGCCTTTGCGTTTTTTCAAAATTTCGACATTTTTCGAAAATGCTCAAAAATGCTCAAAACGATGAAAAAAAGCATGCTGACCAAGACCGTAAGGCTATAGCCTTGCTTTTTTGCCAGTTTTTGTCATTTTTCGAAAATCCTCAAAATCATGAAAAACGGTAAGGCTATAGCCTTTGCGTTTTTTCAAAATTTCGACATTTTTCGAAAATGCTCAAAAATGCTCAAAACGATGAAAAAAAGCATGCTGACCAAGACCGTAAGGCTATAGCCTTGCTTTTTTGCCAGTTTTTGTCATTTTTCGAAAATCCTCAAAATCATGAAAAACGGTAAGGCTATAGCCTTTGCGTTTTTTCAAAATTTCGACATTTTTCGAAAATGCTCAAAAATGCTCAAAACGATGAAAAAAAGCATGCTGACCAAGACCGTAAGGCTATAGCCTTGCTTTTTTGCCAGTTTTTGTCATTTTTCGAAAATCCTCAAAATCATGAAAAACGGTAAGGCTATAGCCTTTGCGTTTTTTCAAAATTTCGACATTTTTCGAAAATGCTCAAAAATGCTCAAAACGATGAAAAAAAGCATGCTGACCAAGACCGTAAGGCTATAGCCTTGCTTTTTTGCCAGTTTTTGTCATTTTTCGAAAATCCTCAAAATCATGAAAAACGGTAAGGCTATAGCCTTTGCGTTTTTTCAAAATTTCGACATTTTTCGAAAATGCTCAAAAATGCTCAAAACGATGAAAAAAAGCATGCTGACCAAGACCGTAAGGCTATAGCCTTGCTTTTTTGCCAGTTTTTGTCATTTTTCGAAAATCCTCAAAATCATGAAAAACGGTAAGGCTATAGCCTTTGCGTTTTTTCAAAATTTCGACATTTTTCGAAAATGCTCAAAAATGCTCAAAACGATGAAAAAAAGCATGCTGACCAAGACCGTAAGGCTATAGCCTTGCTTTTTTGCCAGTTTTTGTCATTTTTCGAAAATCCTCAAAATCATGAAAAACGGTAAGGCTATAGCCTTTGCGTTTTTTCAAAATTTCGACATTTTTCGAAAATGCTCAAAAATGCTCAAAACGATGAAAAAAAGCATGCTGACCAAGACCGTAAGGCTATAGCCTTGCTTTTTTGCCAGTTTTTGTCATTTTTCGAAAATCCTCAAAATCATGAAAAACGGTAAGGCTATAGCCTTTGCGTTTTTTCAAAATTTCGACATTTTTCGAAAATGCTCAAAAATGCTCAAAACGATGAAAAAAAGCATGCTGACCAAGACCGTAAGGCTATAGCCTTGCTTTTTTGCCAGTTTTTGTCATTTTTCGAAAATCCTCAAAATCATGAAAAACGGTAAGGCTATAGCCTTTGCGTTTTTTCAAAATTTCGACATTTTTCGAAAATGCTCAAAAATGCTCAAAACGATGAAAAAAAGCATGCTGACCAAGACCGTAAGGCTATAGCCTTGCTTTTTTGCCAGTTTTTGTCATTTTTCGAAAATCCTCAAAATCATGAAAAACGGTAAGGCTATAGCCTTTGCGTTTTTTCAAAATTTCGACATTTTTCGAAAATGCTCAAAAATGCTCAAAACGATGAAAAAAAGCATGCTGACCAAGACCGTAAGGCTATAGCCTTGCTTTTTTGCCAGTTTTTGTCATTTTTCGAAAATCCTCAAAATCATGAAAAACGGTAAGGCTATAGCCTTTGCGTTTTTTCAAAATTTCGACATTTTTCGAAAATGCTCAAAAATGCTCAAAACGATGAAAAAAAGCATGCTGACCAAGACCGTAAGGCTATAGCCTTGCTTTTTTGCCAGTTTTTGTCATTTTTCGAAAATCCTCAAAATCATGAAAAACGGTAAGGCTATAGCCTTTGCGTTTTTTCAAAATTTCGACATTTTTCGAAAATGCTCAAAAATGCTCAAAACGATGAAAAAAAGCATGCTGACCAAGACCGTAAGGCTATAGCCTTGCTTTTTTGCCAGTTTTTGTCATTTTTCGAAAATCCTCAAAATCATGAAAAACGGTAAGGCTATAGCCTTTGCGTTTTTTCAAAATTTCGACATTTTTCGAAAATGCTCAAAAATGCTCAAAACGATGAAAAAAAGCATGCTGACCAAGACCGTAAGGCTATAGCCTTGCTTTTTTGCCAGTTTTTGTCATTTTTCGAAAATCCTCAAAATCATGAAAAACGGTAAGGCTATAGCCTTTGCGTTTTTTCAAAATTTCGACATTTTTCGAAAATGCTCAAAAATGCTCAAAACGATGAAAAAAAGCATGCTGACCAAGACCGTAAGGCTATAGCCTTGCTTTTTTGCCAGTTTTTGTCATTTTTCGAAAATCCTCAAAATCATGAAAAACGGTAAGGCTATAGCCTTTGCGTTTTTTCAAAATTTCGACATTTTTCGAAAATGCTCAAAAATGCTCAAAACGATGAAAAAAAGCATGCTGACCAAGACCGTAAGGCTATAGCCTTGCTTTTTTGCCAGTTTTTGTCATTTTTCGAAAATCCTCAAAATCATGAAAAACGGTAAGGCTATAGCCTTTGCGTTTTTTCAAAATTTCGACATTTTTCGAAAATGCTCAAAAATGCTCAAAACGATGAAAAAAAGCATGCTGACCAAGACCGTAAGGCTATAGCCTTGCTTTTTTGCCAGTTTTTGTCATTTTTCGAAAATCCTCAAAATCATGAAAAACGGTAAGGCTATAGCCTTTGCGTTTTTTCAAAATTTCGACATTTTTCGAAAATGCTCAAAAATGCTCAAAACGATGAAAAAAAGCATGCTGACCAAGACCGTAAGGCTATAGCCTTGCTTTTTTGCCAGTTTTTGTCATTTTTCGAAAATCCTCAAAATCATGAAAAACGGTAAGGCTATAGCCTTTGCGTTTTTTCAAAATTTCGACATTTTTCGAAAATGCTCAAAAATGCTCAAAACGATGAAAAAAAGCATGCTGACCAAGACCGTAAGGCTATAGCCTTGCTTTTTTGCCAGTTTTTGTCATTTTTCGAAAATCCTCAAAATCATGAAAAACGGTAAGGCTATAGCCTTTGCGTTTTTTCAAAATTTCGACATTTTTCGAAAATGCTCAAAAATGCTCAAAACGATGAAAAAAAGCATGCTGACCAAGACCGTAAGGCTATAGCCTTGCTTTTTTGCCAGTTTTTGTCATTTTTCGAAAATCCTCAAAATCATGAAAAACGGTAAGGCTATAGCCTTTGCGTTTTTTCAAAATTTCGACATTTTTCGAAAATGCTCAAAAATGCTCAAAACGATGAAAAAAAGCATGCTGACCAAGACCGTAAGGCTATAGCCTTGCTTTTTTGCCAGTTTTTGTCATTTTTCGAAAATCCTCAAAATCATGAAAAACGGTAAGGCTATAGCCTTTGCGTTTTTTCAAAATTTCGACATTTTTCGAAAATGCTCAAAAATGCTCAAAACGATGAAAAAAAGCATGCTGACCAAGACCGTAAGGCTATAGCCTTGCTTTTTTGCCAGTTTTTGTCATTTTTCGAAAATCCTCAAAATCATGAAAAACGGTAAGGCTATAGCCTTTGCGTTTTTTCAAAATTTCGACATTTTTCGAAAATGCTCAAAAATGCTCAAAACGATGAAAAAAAGCATGCTGACCAAGACCGTAAGGCTATAGCCTTGCTTTTTTGCCAGTTTTTGTCATTTTTCGAAAATCCTCAAAATCATGAAAAACGGTAAGGCTATAGCCTTTGCGTTTTTTCAAAATTTCGACATTTTTCGAAAATGCTCAAAAATGCTCAAAACGATGAAAAAAAGCATGCTGACCAAGACCGTAAGGCTATAGCCTTGCTTTTTTGCCAGTTTTTGTCATTTTTCGAAAATCCTCAAAATCATGAAAAACGGTAAGGCTATAGCCTTTGCGTTTTTTCAAAATTTCGACATTTTTCGAAAATGCTCAAAAATGCTCAAAACGATGAAAAAAAGCATGCTGACCAAGACCGTAAGGCTATAGCCTTGCTTTTTTGCCAGTTTTTGTCATTTTTCGAAAATCCTCAAAATCATGAAAAACGGTAAGGCTATAGCCTTTGCGTTTTTTCAAAATTTCGACATTTTTCGAAAATGCTCAAAAATGCTCAAAACGATGAAAAAAAGCATGCTGACCAAGACCGTAAGGCTATAGCCTTGCTTTTTTGCCAGTTTTTGTCATTTTTCGAAAATCCTCAAAATCATGAAAAACGGTAAGGCTATAGCCTTTGCGTTTTTTCAAAATTTCGACATTTTTCGAAAATGCTCAAAAATGCTCAAAACGATGAAAAAAAGCATGCTGACCAAGACCGTAAGGCTATAGCCTTGCTTTTTTGCCAGTTTTTGTCATTTTTCGAAAATCCTCAAAATCATGAAAAACGGTAAGGCTATAGCCTTTGCGTTTTTTCAAAATTTCGACATTTTTCGAAAATGCTCAAAAATGCTCAAAACGATGAAAAAAAGCATGCTGACCAAGACCGTAAGGCTATAGCCTTGCTTTTTTGCCAGTTTTTGTCATTTTTCGAAAATCCTCAAAATCATGAAAAACGGTAAGGCTATAGCCTTTGCGTTTTTTCAAAATTTCGACATTTTTCGAAAATGCTCAAAAATGCTCAAAACGATGAAAAAAAGCATGCTGACCAAGACCGTAAGGCTATAGCCTTGCTTTTTTGCCAGTTTTTGTCATTTTTCGAAAATCCTCAAAATCATGAAAAACGGTAAGGCTATAGCCTTTGCGTTTTTTCAAAATTTCGACATTTTTCGAAAATGCTCAAAAATGCTCAAAACGATGAAAAAAAGCATGCTGACCAAGACCGTAAGGCTATAGCCTTGCTTTTTTGCCAGTTTTTGTCATTTTTCGAAAATCCTCAAAATCATGAAAAACGGTAAGGCTATAGCCTTTGCGTTTTTTCAAAATTTCGACATTTTTCGAAAATGCTCAAAAATGCTCAAAACGATGAAAAAAAGCATGCTGACCAAGACCGTAAGGCTATAGCCTTGCTTTTTTGCCAGTTTTTGTCATTTTTCGAAAATCCTCAAAATCATGAAAAACGGTAAGGCTATAGCCTTTGCGTTTTTTCAAAATTTCGACATTTTTCGAAAATGCTCAAAAATGCTCAAAACGATGAAAAAAAGCATGCTGACCAAGACCGTAAGGCTATAGCCTTGCTTTTTTGCCAGTTTTTGTCATTTTTCGAAAATCCTCAAAATCATGAAAAACGGTAAGGCTATAGCCTTTGCGTTTTTTCAAAATTTCGACATTTTTCGAAAATGCTCAAAAATGCTCAAAACGATGAAAAAAAGCATGCTGACCAAGACCGTAAGGCTATAGCCTTGCTTTTTTGCCAGTTTTTGTCATTTTTCGAAAATCCTCAAAATCATGAAAAACGGTAAGGCTATAGCCTTTGCGTTTTTTCAAAATTTCGACATTTTTCGAAAATGCTCAAAAATGCTCAAAACGATGAAAAAAAGCATGCTGACCAAGACCGTAAGGCTATAGCCTTGCTTTTTTGCCAGTTTTTGTCATTTTTCGAAAATCCTCAAAATCATGAAAAACGGTAAGGCTATAGCCTTTGCGTTTTTTCAAAATTTCGACATTTTTCGAAAATGCTCAAAAATGCTCAAAACGATGAAAAAAAGCATGCTGACCAAGACCGTAAGGCTATAGCCTTGCTTTTTTGCCAGTTTTTGTCATTTTTCGAAAATCCTCAAAATCATGAAAAACGGTAAGGCTATAGCCTTTGCGTTTTTTCAAAATTTCGACATTTTTCGAAAATGCTCAAAAATGCTCAAAACGATGAAAAAAAGCATGCTGACCAAGACCGTAAGGCTATAGCCTTGCTTTTTTGCCAGTTTTTGTCATTTTTCGAAAATCCTCAAAATCATGAAAAACGGTAAGGCTATAGCCTTTGCGTTTTTTCAAAATTTCGACATTTTTCGAAAATGCTCAAAAATGCTCAAAACGATGAAAAAAAGCATGCTGACCAAGACCGTAAGGCTATAGCCTTGCTTTTTTGCCAGTTTTTGTCATTTTTCGAAAATCCTCAAAATCATGAAAAACGGTAAGGCTATAGCCTTTGCGTTTTTTCAAAATTTCGACATTTTTCGAAAATGCTCAAAAATGCTCAAAACGATGAAAAAAAGCATGCTGACCAAGACCGTAAGGCTATAGCCTTGCTTTTTTGCCAGTTTTTGTCATTTTTCGAAAATCCTCAAAATCATGAAAAACGGTAAGGCTATAGCCTTTGCGTTTTTTCAAAATTTCGACATTTTTCGAAAATGCTCAAAAATGCTCAAAACGATGAAAAAAAGCATGCTGACCAAGACCGTAAGGCTATAGCCTTGCTTTTTTGCCAGTTTTTGTCATTTTTCGAAAATCCTCAAAATCATGAAAAACGGTAAGGCTATAGCCTTTGCGTTTTTTCAAAATTTCGACATTTTTCGAAAATGCTCAAAAATGCTCAAAACGATGAAAAAAAGCATGCTGACCAAGACCGTAAGGCTATAGCCTTGCTTTTTTGCCAGTTTTTGTCATTTTTCGAAAATCCTCAAAATCATGAAAAACGGTAAGGCTATAGCCTTTGCGTTTTTTCAAAATTTCGACATTTTTCGAAAATGCTCAAAAATGCTCAAAACGATGAAAAAAAGCATGCTGACCAAGACCGTAAGGCTATAGCCTTGCTTTTTTGCCAGTTTTTGTCATTTTTCGAAAATCCTCAAAATCATGAAAAACGGTAAGGCTATAGCCTTGCGTTTTTTCAAAATTTTGAACATTTTCGAAAATGCAAAATCTGGCAAAAGCCCAAGGGTAAGCATTACAGTCTTACTCAGCATGCCGTTTTTCACCGTTTTGCTTTTTTTTTTTAAACATTTTCGAAAAAAGTCGAAATTTCGAGAAAAAAACCATAAGGCTATAGCCTTACGTTTTTTCATCATTTTGAAGATTTTCGAAAAATGATGAATTTTTTGAGCATTTTCGAAAAAAATGTCGAAATTTCGAGAAAAAAAACGTAAGGCTATAGCCTTACCTTTTTTCATCACTTGAAGATTTTTGAAAAATGACGAAATCTGGCAAAAGCGCAAGGGTATAGCATTACAGTCTTGCTCAGCATGCCGTTTTTCACCGTTTTCAGCATTTTTGAGCATTTTCGAAAAAATGTTGACATTTCGAGAAAAAACGTAAGGCTATAGCCTTACCTTTTTTCATCATTTTGAAGATTTTCGAAAAATGACGAAATCTGGCAAAAGCGCAAGGGTATAGCATTACAGTCTTGCCCAGCATGCTGTTTTTTACCGTTTTGAGCATTTTTGAGCATTTTCGAAAAAATGTCGAAATTTCGAGAAAAAAACGCAAGGCTATAGCCTTACGTTTTTTCATCATTTCGAAGATTTTCGAAAAATGACGAAATCTGGTAAAAGCGCAAAGCTATAGCCTTATGGTCTTGCACAGCATGCCGTTTTTCATCGTTTTGAGGATTTTTGAGGATTTTTGAAAAATGTCGAAATTTCGAGAAAACGCCAGGCTATAGCCTTACCGATTTTCATTGTTTTGAGGATTTTGGAAATTTTCGAAAATTGACGAAACCTGGCAATAACGCAAGGCTATAGCCTCACGGTCTTGTACAGCATGACGTTTTTCATCGTTTTGAGGATTTTTGAGGATTTTCGAGAAATGTCGAAAATTTGAAAAAAACGCAAGCCTATAGCCTTGCCATTTTTCATCCTTTTGAGAATTTTTGAAGATTTTCAAAAAAATGACGAAACCTGGGAAAATCGCAAGGCTATAGCCTTACGTTCTTGCACAGCATGCCGTTTTTCATCGTTTTGAGGTTTGGCAAAATGCCGAAATCGCAAAAAAGCGATTCGTCCTTTTTCGACGTTTCGATGATTTTCAAAAATTGACAAACCTGGAAGAAACATCAGGCTATAGTACATGGTCTTGCACTGCATGCCGTTTTTCATTTTTTTGAAGATCTTTGAGGATTTTTGAAAAAAAATCGAAATCGAGAAAAAACTACATAGTATAGCGACAGGCTATAGTACATGGTCTTGCACAGCATGCCGTTTTACATCGTTTTGACCAGACATACAGCTGACTATGCACTGGGCAAATGTCCATGACATACACTCATACCGCACAAAGTTTTGTTTTGAGTGAGAGATGTAGAATTGTCGAAATTTTGAAAAAACGCAAGGCTATAGCCTTACAGTTTTTCATTGTTTTGAGGATTTTCGAAAATTGACAAAAAATGATGAAACCTGGAAAAAACGCAAGGCTATAGCCTTACGGTCTTGCACAGCATGCTGTTTTTTCATAGTTTTGAGGATGACAAAAAATTATGAAACCTGGCAAAAACGCAAGGCTATAGCCTTACGGCCGAAATCGAGAAAAAACTACATAGTATAGCGACAGGCTATAGTACATGGTCTTGCACAGCATGCCGTTTTACATTGTTTTGACCAGACATACAGCTGACTATGCACTGGGCAAATGTCCATGACATACACTCATACCGCACAAAGTTTTGTTTTGAGTGAGAGAGAGAGAGAGAGAGAGAGAGAGAGAGAGAGAGAGAGAGAACGCTCATATGGGTGCTTCCCTCCACCGTGTGAGAATGTGATCAGATGGATGAGGTTGTAACTTTATAAACTGCGAAAATATGCAGGGATTGTGAAATCAAGCGAGAC
This sequence comes from Benthosema pterotum, assembly GCA_039105355.1. NCBI lineage: Eukaryota > Metazoa > Chordata > Actinopteri > Myctophiformes > Myctophidae > Benthosema > Benthosema pterotum. The sequence continues at coordinate 2,218,581 of CM076974.1, forward strand.
CCACTTAATTTGCATATTTATGCAATTATTGCAGGAATTACGCACCCTTTTAGAAATAAATTGATGGCCGCATAATGCGCGCCTTTTGTTAGATTATGCAATCGCATAATCACGTTTTTTTAGGGCCTATAGGCCTAGTATGCCGTTTTTCATAGTTTTTGAGGATTTTCAGAAAATGTTGAAATCGAGGAAGAATGACATACTATAGTATGCCGCTTTTGTCGTATTCAAGGATTTACAAAAAATGATGACATGGAGGAAAAACAACAGGCTATATTACATGGTCTGGTCATGAACACAATATAACACTAAACCCATTGAGCAAGGCACCGCAGGGAGTTGAACCCCGTTCCGGTAAACCAGAAGAACCACAACCAGTGCCGTAGTTTGAGTTTTGCTGTCATTAGCAGGCAATTTACAGGTAATTTGCAGGTCGTTTGCAAGTCATTTGCAGGTGATATACAGGTAATTTGCAGGTCATTTGCAGGTGATTCAGAGGCTCCAAAGGAAATCACATATTATAGTATGTTGTTTTTCCCTGATTCCGACATTTTTCAGTTCCCCTGTCCCTCTCAATCTCAGCAGGAGGATGCGGGGGTACTGCAGGTCTGTAAAAAACAACTTTCTGGGGTGTAATAATACACTGTGGAGACTAAAAACACAGAAAATCTTGAACAATTCATGGTGTAGCACCTAAGAGAGAGACGGGAGTAGTAGAGCCCAGCGGTGGAGCTGGGTGGCGGTGGGAGCAAACGCTTTACAGTGCATTATAATGACACTGGTGACATCATAATACCCCCTAGCTCCTCCCCCTATATGGCAACAGCTGTGGGTGCGTATTCAGTCCACCACCGCCAATTTTCTGTACACTTTTTGGGGGAAGAAATATCGCATAACCTGATTTACAAGATGTCTACACAATTATAGATACACAGATGCCTTTATTATCCCTCAGGGGGAAATCAATGAATCTCATCAAACGGTGGTCTGCAGGTTAAAAGCTGAACAAGCAATGGGCCTTGATATGAAAACAGTTGAAAACCATTGATTTAACACACACACAGACACACGTGAGGAACGGGTGCAATATGACACACATTTTGGGAACACAGGGAGCTCAATAAATCGAAGGAATAAATCTCTCAACCGAGCTGCCGGACCCAAACTGCAGATGTAAACATTGTGGTTGCGTAAACATCGAAACTTTTCCCAAACGTTGCATGAGGTAAGAAATCCTTTCAACGCTCTTCACCGGGTTTCCAACAGCGGACATTACTGTGCCTAATGAAGTGAAATTTAGTTTACTTTGAATGTTCTGCACTTCAATCAATCGCCTGGCAATAAATACAAACAAATGGTCCACATGTCTATACCGCCTACTATACGTGTTACATTCAACCGTGGTCAATGACATTACAATCGTTTTTCTAAAAATAGTTTTATCCCCACGATTTTGCAACCCAGTGACCTAATGTGATCCTGGGCCCTATAGCAGGCAGCAGACTGGGCTCATGCTTCCTTCAATGCCGCCTTATTTTCACCTGACAGGGAGTTTCCCCAGTTGGATATGAAACACGTTATTCCAACCAGTTCCAGTCCCGGCTGGCCAGGGGGAGGTTCAGAGCCCAGGATTACTGCATGTTTTTGTGAGGGCACCTACCCTAGTGGATGCATGCAAACTCCACACAGAAAGACCGTTTTGTCAACCCTGCCTCGGGTATGGGCACTAAAGACGCGGAGGAGGGCTCAAACTATTTCATATCAAGGACCCCCCAGAATTATCTATATATTTGCGGACTGGACCACTACATCTAGCTAGGTCCTTCTAGCTGTGAGGCGACAGCACTGGCCACTGTGCCCCCGACATTACAATCCTGAGGCAAACCAAACTCAACCTAACTCATCATGGAGCACTCGGGTGCAGTTGGGCAATATTACTTAGGAGAGTAATATAATTACTTATTAATTACTTATTATTACCGCTTCAGAAGAGTAATATTACATTGCTTATTACTTGGACTCAAGAGTAATATGTAACATACTACATGTTACTTTTGCACCACCACACTTGCAAAAAATGTACAACACCACAATCTTTTTGGTCAGATGAAGTCACCAATGAAAAATAGAACAGATTTACAAGCTATCCACTGAAGACAACTGACTGAGATGCGCAGTAGTTTGCAGATCCTAACACACCGCAGCATTCTGCACACATGACATACTCTACACATATGCCACAAGTTGTCGCTAAACAGACGGACAGGTGTTGTACATCTCTATTCTTGTGCGGCTGGCAGGGGAACTTGGGAAAGTAATAAAGTAAATGCATCTTTGATTCCACTAATAAGTAATATAATATTATGACTATTTCTAACCCTACGTTTTAACGGCGGGGATGATAAAGCGTCGTCGCCCGACATCCATTATTTCTCTATGGGAGCCGCCGATTCGGGCGACAGCAGCAGAACGGGCGACATCGGGCGACGTGGGTGGGCGACGTCGCCCGGAAAGATAAAAATTGGCGAGCTTTTGGCGTTTGGCCGGGCATAACCAATCAGAGCCAAGTGCTGCTTTTTTTGCCCTCAACCCAAAACCATTTGCCGCAGTTTGGTTCCTAGTTCCGTCCCACTTCCTCCTCCACCATACTATTTTTTTCAGTGCACCACAGTACCGTCGTTTGCGGTATACTCATTTTGCATGCCATTCTAAGCGAGAATTTACGGTAATGACCGTTGCCGTCACTCATATCGGGCGACGTTTTTTAATCCATCCCCGCCGTTAAAACGTAGGGTGGGGGTCATAAGTAAAGCATTACTCTCCTAAATAATATTTCCCAACATTGCTAGTTATTAGTTACCCCCATCTCTGCTCGGGTGCGTGTACAACGTATGACAATCAACGTAGGGAGGATCTTTCTCAAAAACCCTCCTATAAGCTCTAACCTAATCTCTCCTGTTAGATCACTTTACACCCAATCGCCTGTTTGACCTTTCGTCTGGTGCAAAGGTCAGGGTGGTGGGAATATCGAACAGAGACAGACACAGGGGCGGATCTAGGCATGGGCATGGGGGGGCAATGCCCCCCTAAATGCCGAGTCTGCCCCGCCAAAAACGATGGCATGCAAAACAACCCAAAATATTTCAAATTAAAGTGCTTATTTTTAAAATGATTTGAAACACTACTACTGCTACCAACTAACTACAGCTGTGGCACCACTAAACCAACAGCATTTCATCATTGAAAACAGAAAACTCTCTGAGTCAGACCTTTAGCTTTATGCATGCTGCGTGTCTGTCGCAACTTCAACAACAACTGATGTTATTATTGATGCTTTACTTGACTAATAAAAGTCCTGTAACCGAAAATGCACACACACACACACACACACACACACACACACACACACACACACACACACACACACACACACACACACACACACACAACACACACACACACACACACACACACACACACACACACACTGTCTCTCTCCCTCTATACACACCCGGAATAGGAGGATCTGCATTTCCCATGCTGCAAGGTGCAGCTATATTAGCTAATACAACTAGCATTGCCGCTACCAGCACCGCTGCCTCCTCCTCCTTCATTGCTTGCACCTGCTAAAACATTCGAGGTATTTGAGCGGAGCGCTGCGGTGCAGCGCGGTGCAGCGCGGGGGTGCAACACATTTGCTTTTCATTTAACCTGCTTTTTTTCGGAAAAGACCTTTGAAGTACATAATAGCGGCAGAGCTATACAGCGAAGCCCCCCCCCCCCCCCCGCCTTAATCATTTACCTAGTAAAGGCGGCATTTTCGTTGCAGCTACAACCCGTCAAGCGGAAAACGAGTTTGGGCCCGCTGCCCCCCCCCCCCCCTCCCCCCCAGCTTGGTCTCCCTCCCTCCCCCTCTTCCATCCTAACTCCCCTCCTCACTCTCCCTCTTCCCATCCTAACTCCCCTCCTCACTCTCCCTCTTCCCTCTCCTATTATGCAGGCCTCATACAGTTGGGCCTGTCTGTGGGGGTTATTATTAGGTTATTATTCGGTATTATATGTTTTATGTGTTTACATTTTTTGAAACACACACAATGTGTGTCTTTTGTGTGTGTGTGTGTGTGTGTGTGTGTGTGTGTGTGTGGTGTGTGTGTGTGTGTGTGTGTGTGTGTGTGTGTGTGGTGTGTGTGTGTGTGTGTGTGTGTGTGTGTGTGTGTGTTTGCATATCATTAACAAACAACATGATTAAGATAAACATAATTAATTGGTGGATCATTAATAGTGTTAACAGCAATAAATGCTGAACAAGCATTTGGTCACTGGTCGTTCAAGTGAAGCGTGTTGTTTCAAGAGCTTGGCCCACAGAGCCAATTGTTTATCTCAAATTGTGAGTGTGAAAGGTTTTGACAAGGTTGCTGCGTTACGTGGATGGCAGCAGGCTGGACTGGGACAACAATTCATCCCCATCATTTTCACGTGAATTTGACTCTACGCCCCTGGCTCTGTGAGCAGTCCCTACCCCTCATGATGCTGTCCACACTCCAGAAATATTTTCCCCATTGTCACGATTTGTCACGACCCGAGTTGGCTTTGTCCGCTGCGTAATCGTCTTAATATAGATCATTTTCGAAAAGTCTATGAGGGGCAGGACTGCTCGGCTCTATACTGCCACTCTTACACAACAACATCAATGATAAATGACACCTACACAACCCAGTGTGGCTCTCACAAGAATGATGCTGTCAAAAGGATCCAAGAGGGTTGATTGACACTCACAGGTACAATACAGGTACAATATAGGCCTGTCTAAAAAAAAAAAAAAACAGTGCCCCCATTATGGTCGCGGCCCACCATGAATGCTGCCATTGCTCCCTATGGCCAGTCCGACCCTGAGCCCAGGCAATGATATTACGATGCTTAATTCTCTTTGGGTCCGAATAACAAAGAACGTTTGCTGTCGTTTGTGTATTTTGATGACGAAACTTGTATATTGCCTCGACAGGGACGCGTGAAAAAGATTGTAAATTTGATTCGGGAATGGAGCCATTATTTGACAGAGATGTTTGATCGTCTTTAGCGACGACAGCATATGCTTTGTGTTTGTGTGTGTGTGTGTGTGTGTTGTGTGTGTGTGTGTGTGTGTGTGTGTGTGTGTGTGTGTGTGTGTGGTGTGTGTGTGTGTGTGTGTGTGTTGCTATTAGACAGATGGGTCTGTGTGCGCGTGTGTGCGTGCGTACGTGTGTGTCACTATGTGTGTTTGTCCAAGGGGGAGTGTACAAGCAATTTGGGTAATTCTCTCACAAGTGTAATTTGATTGCATAAAATAAATCTGGGGGGTTTCTATTTTTTTTTTCTCCTCAACATGTTCTGCTAGCTTTTTGGCAGACACATGTGATATTTCTTACAAATTAACAGCTGTTTATAAATGTCTTACATCATCCCTTTAGGAAGTGATCAAGTGTAGTTATGGTCTTAAGCGTTTATTTGTACAATGCTATGCATTCCTCAAGGGGAAACAGCACAATCTGAGTATGTAACGCCATGAAAAGCCATGGAGAAATTAGAAGCATGCTCATAATATTGTTTATTTGGTTTAGACTATAATTAAGGGATAGTTTAAAGAAATGTCTTCTAAACCATGACCATGGTTTAGATTTCTGAAACCCATTTCTGAAAGCTGTGTCACTATGTCAGTGGTGGTCAACCCTTTTTTTTATGTCAAGGACCCCCAGAATATTTGGCCACAGACTTAAGACCTTAAGACAAGGGCACAGTGGCACAGTGGTTAGTGCTGTCGCCACACAGCTAGAAGGTCCTGGGTTCGATTCCCGCTAGGGGCGCTGCTGTGGGTGCTGGCGGCGTGATTGCTCCTCCATGCCATCAGTGCCCATACCCGAGGCGGGGTTGGCGAAAGGGCCTTTCTGTTTGCATGCTCTCCCCGTGTTCCCTTGGGTAGATACCCTCACATGCTCTCCCCGTGTTCCCTTGGGTAGATACCCTCACATGCTCTCCCCGTGTTCCCTTGGGTAGATACCCTCACATGCTCTCCCCGTGTTCCCTTGGGTAGATACCCTCACATGCTCTCCCCGTGTTCCCTTGGGTAGATACCCTCACATGCTCTCCCCGTGTTCCCTTGGGTAGATACCCTCACATGCTCTCCCCGTGTTCCCTTGGGTAGATACCCTCACATGCTCTCCCCGTGTTCCCTTGGGTAGATACCCTCACATGCTCTCCCCGTGTTCCCTTGGGTAGATACCCTCACATGCTCTCCCCGTGTTCCCTTGGGTAGATACCCTCACATGCTCTCCCCGTGTTCCCTTGGGTAGATACCCTCACATGCTCTCCCCGTGTTCCCTTGGGTAGATACCCTCACATGCTCTCCCCGTGTTCCCTTGGGTAGATACCCTCACATGCTCTCCCCGTGTTCCCTTGGGTAGATTACCCTCACATGTTCTCCCCGTGTTCCCTTGGGTAGATACCCTCACAAAAACATGCAGTAATCCTGGGCTCTAAACTGCCTCCCCTTGGTTAGCCGGGGCGCCTGATGGAAGGGACTGGAACTGGTTGGAATAACGTGTTCCTTCCACGCGCTACGTCCAACCAGGGAAACTCCCCCCTGTCAGGTGAAAAGAAGGCAGCTTGGACTCCTCATGCATTGAAGGAAGCATGAGGCCAGTCCGCTGCCTCCCCAGGTTGGCGGAGGGTGTGTAGAGCCCAGAATCACATTAGGAATTGGCACTGGGTGAAAAAATGGGTTACAAAATCGTGGGATAAAATATTAAAAAAAAAAGGCAATCAAAATAGGAGCTCAAAAAGGGTGTTTTATTGTGAACAGTGTTGGGCAATAAATTAAAGTATTCTTTACTTATTACCCCATGGAAAAAGTAATATTATATTACTTATTACTTGAATCAAATAGTAATATGTAGAGTAATAAGTAGATATTACTACTTTCTCAAGTTCCCCCTCCCAACCACAAAGATGTAGAACACAATCTGTTTAGTGTGTAGTGTACGTCATGTGTGCAAAATCCTGCAGTGGATTAGGATAACTACAGCACATCTTTGTTGTTTTCTGTTGATAGCTCGTAAATCTGTTCTATTTTTGCATTATGCAACAACAAGCTCATTTGTAATAAGTAACAAGGCGTGTTTTGGCAGCGTAACATACTCTATTACATGTTGTCCATTTTGGCAAAATCGTTACAATACTTTTAGTGGAGAACGTAACAATATTACAGTAATAAGTACAATGTAATATTTAATTAATTGCTGCCCAACACTGGACCCAAAGGGATTCATTCCAAAGGGGTTCATTGGTTGTATGTGCAGAGTTTGAGTTGCGTGTCTTGCTCTGCATTTGTGTTGCTGAGCATCCCAGAGTAGTATTAGCAAGTTAGGACCATTCAGGTATATGATGCCCTCAAATGACTGGATAATATATGGTGACATCACAATATGTACCAGTAAGACGGGTTGCTTTCCATAAACACTGCCTAAATATGGAGTGTGACGCACAGACAGACATTTCTCCCTGGCTTTCATACTACATGGCTCATTGCGTTCACAATTATATCGCCTATAATGGTGGGAAGTTACTACAGGCTACTGTATGTACTCGATGGATGGATGGATGGATGGATGGATGGATGGATGGATGGATGGATGGATGGATGGATGGATATGTCAAAGTAAAATTGACACTGACTGCATGGAAAAAAAAGAGAGGAAGGATGGTATATGCAATCATCATATTCAGAGTCAATTTGCGGATAGCAAGAGCTGGGATTGTTTAATGGATTAATCCCCGGCAAGTCAAGTACTAATTACCCTCACCTGCGAATGCTTACCTGGGGCTCAGGGAGCTTTTAAAAGACTTTAAAGTCATTATACAGACACTGCACATAGCCGGGAGTTGGACGGTAGTCCGCTAACATTGTACGGCATATGCTTCTTACTTGGTAACAGCCACAGCCATCAATGCCACAATTTCAGAGTTGGTTTGTATTGTTAGGAACTGTATACACTCAAAGGACCACTTCACCACTTTTCAACATATCTAAGTATAAAAGTTCCTCACTAGTGTACATGATAAAATACCACATTTTTTTGTACACGGTCTGTGTCTCACAGGGGGTTCTGATTGTTTCTATTTTGTTTACATAAGAACAAAAGGTTTTATGACTTTTTTGTTTACATAAGTACAAAAGGTTTATGACTTTTTTTGTCTACTGCACGTGCGCAATATAGAGACAGGTCATGAAAGGTCATGGTTAGGCTGCCTGTAATGTGACCCTGGCATGAACCTGCAGGGGAGTGGAGTGGTGTAGCTCTCTCAGGACCCAGCCATACTGATACAGGCAAAGAGAGGTGCGGCTAGGCTGTATGCATGGGCCATAGGCTGAAAATGAGGGAGAGTTGGAAACTAAATGGACCTTTCAGATCTTTAACTCTTATGAGAGTGTAATATGAGATTAAACTTTCAATAGTTACATTATTGCCACATATCTGTAATACTTCTTTATTTTAAGAAGTCAATTCTTCATTCATCAATTTGATAAATGTTGCAAAGCATGGAATTGTGGACAAAACCGTATCCAACAACAAAATATTCTTTAGTTTTGGTTCTGAAAGGCTAAATGCAGGGATTAAAGTAAAAAAAAATCTTGAGACTGAAAATGATATTTTGCAAATAAGCACTGAGTTAGTTAAATGACCCCTGTGAAATCCTCAGGACTGAAATCAGTACCCAGTACTGAGAACTTTAATCCCTGTAAATGTCATCAAATGATTCTAAAACGCATTTTTACAATCCCAATTTGATAGAAGTTTTTTATAAATCCCCCTCAGTGATTCACAATGTTTCTGTAGAACCCTGTATGTTTTTTATAGCTCTAAACCAACCCTAGAAAACCATTACAACCAATTTGATCGGGTATTCCACAGATATTGAATTGGGGACTTAACTTTACCATCTTGTAGATTGTATTTTGCCATTTAAAACACATACGATACCTGCCCCTAGCACACAGACTACACACTACACAGCAAAATCCTGGAATACATAAGATTACATACCAAAATGTAAATTGACTTTTGTTGTGTACACTGTTGCTATATGCACTATGACTTTTGTCAAATTGCCTTAGAGGTTGTTGCATGAGCTGACACCAATAACAACCAATTTGAGTTATAGTGATTGTATGTAACCTCTACTATCAGAAATAAACAAATTAAGGGTACATATTTTTATGAACTTCGCATGTGGCAGTTATGCTTTTTACACGTGGATATTATGTTTTATTTTGGTTCAGATGTTCAAAAGGTCTAAAACCTTGACTCAATGCATGAGCTGACACCAATAACAACCATTTTGAGTTATTATTAAAAATAACATGAATTTGTAAAACACATTTCACAAATCCCAAGGACACAAAATCTCCTTCCCATTTTAACTGTAACATTAACTTTAACATTGTTTTAGGTAGTGAAGCTGTACAGTAAAGTAGCCATATGGCGCAGTAAGCTGAGCCTGTGTTAATGGGTAGTACCGTAATTTGGTTTAAACTAACCAGCAGGACATTGACATTTCTAAAGCTGAGAATGTTTCTGACTTGTTGTGTGTGTGTGTGTGTGTGTGTGTGTGTGTGTGTGTGTGTGTGTGTGTGTGTGTGTGTGTGTGTGTGTGTGTGTGTGTGTGTTTTCCTGTGTACTGTTTTCTCGTAACTCAGAATCTGTTTTTACAACCTTCTAGCAACAATCATAAATGTTTGAACACTAAATTAAGAACAAACTCAAACAATAAGAAACCTCGAGAAGTTATACATGATCACATACGAACACATGTGTTTTGCTTTCTCGCTGGGGATCATGAATAGACAAACGCCCGCCTCTGAGGTGGGAAACCATCCCATGGCTGCTGACAGCATGTTTATGGGTTTTTGTCAATCACATACGTTTGCCCCAACCCAGCAGGGTTCCCGCTGTATTGTTTGTACTGTGTGTGTGTGTGTGTGTGTGTGTGTGTGTGTTGTGTGTGTGTGTGTGTGTGTGTGTGTGTGTGTGTGTGTGTGTGTGTGTGAGTGAGTGTGAGAGAGACCCCATGAGGTCATTTGTCCTGCTGTGAGGGTCTTCACCTATGCCCCATTAGTAACCCTCTAGCTCTATGTAGTGCCACAGGCCTGCGATATGTCTTGGGTTCTCACCTGTTAGACCACTGATACAGTATATCTGTATAGTATGCTTGGTTGTTGGTATTGTATACGTGTCAAACATGTAGTGGACTACAAAAGCAGGCAAGTGTTAGACATTACCATATGGGAGACACTATTGGTCTGCCTTTAAACGTATGAAGAACGTATGAAACTCTCATACCAGATCTTTAATATTGTCCATATAGCCATAGCATGCCATGATATGTGTAGGCAGTGTTGGGACATGTGCACTACGTAACTTAATATATTACATAATATATTACCAAAATGCAGTAACTTGGAATATAAATATATTACTTAACACAAATCATCTAATATATTATACTTTTCTTTCTCCATTACTGCATTACTCTCAATATTACTTTCTGTCAATCTGTGTCGTTGCAAGTGTTCTTGTGAAATTATGTTGATTATTTTCTATAGTTTGTCATCAAATTATTTACTGACATAACGTTTTTCCAAGTTGATTTCATATGGATTTGGCCAGATAGCCAAGTGGGCTTGCTTTATTGTAGGTATGCCACTGGCCTACGCAATATTTGATTAATAGTGATACTAAATACTTAATTATATATATTGTTAAAAGTTTTTTTGTTCAAGTAATATGTAATAGTAATATTAATATATTACACTTGCTCAGACAGTAATATTGTAATATAATATATTGCTTTAAAATGAAGGTAATAATTAATAAGTAATATATTAACAAGGTAAAGTAATATTCCCAACACTGTGTGTAGGACATGTCCAAACATGCACCCGGGGTCTATGTAAACAGGTGTAACACAATTCATATAGGAAAATATATTTAACATACTACTGCTACTACTACTAATGTTTAAACTCATACCCTAACATATAGTACAGAACTGATTATTGCATGCCCCTGAATGTTGTGAATATAGTACAGAACTGATTATTTTGCATGCCCCATGGATGTTGTGATGAGATGGACATGACAGGGTGCTTACCATTATAGGTGAGCGTTGTGGACACTATGGTACCGTGCCTCTTATTTATTTAATCTATTTTATTTAAACAATTTTAACGTAATTAATTTATTTCACCCACTCTCACTTGTGGAGTATCGGTATACGTGTGTAACGTATGGTGGCGGACAGATGTAGGTACTGTACCTATTTATTTTATTTATTTATTACACCTACTCTCTAGTTGCCAAACTGTAGGGGCTGTAACAGTAGGTCTAAATTGCGTACTGTATATGCACACAACCACTAGATTTGCAAACATAGAATTTACATACAGACAACTGCTGGACATTACCTGTGTATGGCAAGTTTAATCAGCCCCATAACTCTATGGTTAACTATATGCTACAAATGGCTTCAGCCATCGAAACACAAAATTATAATTCTCAATGTCTATTGCAGCCAAATAGGATAGGATAATCAAGAACCTGTAAATTTAAACTAGGTATTTTAATTGTCAGGGAATATGCTACCAGTAATAACCCTATATGACTGACTGCCACAGTAACTGTCTATTCACTAATTAGACCCCATTGATTTAATTTTCTAATATGGTTAATCCGTTCTCAAATCTTCTATTAACGACTAGGTGTGTTGACCCTATTTTCAAACAATTAGTTGGTCAGAACTAACTGTAGTAATATTTAATTCCACTTTTTTCACCACCACAGAGACGGGGGGGGACTCAAGTACTAGCAGTGGTATTAGTACCAGTGGTTGGGAACCTCTGTGCTACAGTACAGTATGCTACTGTACTGTAGAACACTATATTACATACTATACTGTACTGCTTCATATTGTAGTAACTGCACAGTGCATAGCAACTGCATAGTGTATTATTTTTTTCTTGTTTCCACATAACTTTGACTACCCTAAAATGTTCAGTATGCTACTGTACTGTAGAACACTATATTACATACTATACTGTACTGCTTCATATTGTAGTAACTGCACAGTGCATAGCAACTGCATAGTGTATTATTTTTTTTTCTTGTTTCCACATAACTTTGACTACCCTAAAATGTTCAGTATGCTACTGTACTGTAGAACACTATATTACATACTATACTGTACTGCTTCATATTGTAGTAACTGCACAGTGCATAGCAACTGCATAGTGTATTATTTTTTTTCTTGTTTCCACATAACTTTGACTACCCTAAAATGTTCATCATGAGCACCAAAATAGGACTTTTCACTCAACTCAACTTTCTAGACAAAACAGTCCTGTTCAATGAGGTACTGACCAATAGCCTTGTGTGTTGTGTTTACATACACCAGCTGATACTGCGACAGAGCATGTATGCCCAACCCAGCAGGATTTACATCACAGACGGGGACCATACAGCTTTCCTATAGTAAAATCATGTAGTATTATAACGTACAAAATAGTAAACTATGACATTTTTAAAAATATGCTTTTTACATTATATACAAAATAGGCATGCTAGATATGGTGATTTGTAGCCTGTAGAAGTGATTGAGTGTCTAATGCTGTGAGAGCGTATGAAAAGTCTGTAATGCAGCACTAAATTCTAGAGAGCTGTGCCTACAGTATTCTCAAATTAAACAGTCCTTCCCCACCCTTCTGTGTGCCAGCTAGGCGCATACATTATGTTCATATAGATCTGGGCCATAGCTCCAGCTGCTTCTATGGTTCTGAAGTTCATGGGATTTGATATCACACTATTTTACCACATAGCTTTAGCCAATAGTAAAAAAGAAACATGTAGTACCTGCAAACTTTGAAACTTTGAAATTATAGATTCCATCTAGATTCCAAACAAGTCTAGATAATAGTCTTTAGATATATAAACCTGCAATATCGGTGCTGTTGGCCTGTGTCTGACATCGTCAATCCGGCAAAGTAGGAAACTGCTGGATAACAGGCTATCTCCTAACACTGGTAGACACCATGTGCATAGTGATGGCATGTCAATGTAGTAACATAAGACTGTTTAAAGACATCAAAAGAAACTACATGTTAATCATGTCTCTGCCTCGGGTTAAAAAACAACTTGTTTTACATGTAAACATACCGATTGTATTATAGATAGTATGGTAATGTATTACATCAACCTTATCTGTGTAACCATGTATTAAACCGATACACAGCACAATTCGATATTGGTCCATACTGGTACCAAACATTGCAGACCCTACTCAAATCAGGCCACAACCCATATTTGTTATAGGATATATAATGTACTTGTGTGTGTGTGTGTGGTGTGTGTGTGTGTGTGTGTGTGTGTGTGTGTGTGTGTGTGTGTGTGTGTGTGTGTGTGTGTGTGTGTGTGTGTGTGTGTGTGTGTGTGTGTGTGTGTGTGTGTGTGTGTGTGTGTGATATTGTTAGACACAATATGTATAAACATATAAACTATAGCTGTAAGCAAAGTGAAAACACACAAAATGTTAAAAACACAAGACATCTACAAAGCATTATACAGTATATACAGACAACACAGAGTTAAAACATACAACACACCAATATAAACGTACTACATACTTAATATTATAAAGTTAAAACATACATAGCACCAGTGTAAACACTACATGCTTAATATTATATTAGATAAAACATGCAACATGCTATCATAAACGCAGCATAATTAATATTACTAGGGCCTTACCCGTTGTGAATATATGAACACCAAATGATGTACTCACTGTGTGGGTAATGTTAATCCTTCATCACATTATGTGATGAAGGATTTGCTGAAGGATTGCTTTAATGCACACGCACAGACACTGCAATGGCCAGTCATAAAGTGTGTGTGTGTGTGTGTGTGTGTGTGTGTGTGTGTGTGTGTGTGTGTGTGTGTGTGTGTGTGTGTGTGTGTGTGTGTGTGTGTGTGTGTGTGTGTGTGTGTGTGTGTGTGTGTGTGTGTGTGTGTGTGTGTGTTGGTATTTGCATTGCCCCCTGTGGCCAAAACGGGAATTGCCAATGTTAAGCGAATGGGGAAATTTAATTCACCAATAAATTCACTATTAATCAACAATTTGTTAATTTGAAAAAAGGGCTTCCTCAGTCTCTTCCTAATGTTATGGTCAATGACTGTGTGAAAAATCATAGTGATCGGTGCAGCCAGTGATGAGTTATGCTCGCTTCATTATTTAGGCGTGTTTACAGGTTTACAGGATAGAATATAGGTTTACAAGGTAGAGTATACAGTATGCAGTAGAAAATACAGTGCACAATAGAAAATACATTGTTTTGTACACACAGGGTGCAATATTCTACATATTGTGTACAATAAATCATCAATCAAGTATATATTCGAATCATCAAACAGGTGTTATGTATTTCATGTTCATGCCTGATGTTTATGTGTATTATATGCTATCCATAGAAGGTAGTAGGTTATGAACACAGCCTCATAACCATGTAAAATCAAGGATGATCAAGTTATACTCACTGTAATAGATCTTTTCTCTAAACAAGCAAGCTCCATGCGTTGAAAACAAGGCTGGTCTACATATGACAAATTCAGCACACAACTAGTCAGCGTCAGATTACATTTTTGCTTTGGTATTAAAAAAAAACAAACAAAAAAAAAAACAGATATATGGTGCACAAAGACATTCCTAGTTAATGCTTTTTCTAGCTGCCCCCCAATGTAGTGTATAAGCATCCTCCTGGATAGATAGTCCCTCTATGTCCTTCTATGCTCAACATTAGCTTTTCCCAGTGTGCTTCTCTAGAGCCTATGTGCCAATTTTCCTCACACCACATTATAAGCCAGGATCCCCAGGATCGGAATATATCCTCTGCATTAGACTCTGCAGCCTTTTTGAATACGTACTGACAATGTTCTAGCAAGAAAGATAATGACAATGTATTATATTTCATATACTGTATACTGAGTATATTAATAAAATAACACCATACAGAGTTATTCCGTCAAACAGAATATATATGCTTTATTTATTTCATTACACACAGACTTTCTTTTAGGAACCCTCCATCTCATAAACAAGTGCACAATTATAAACGTATGCAATACAACATGAGATCTTAACAAATTCAATTTTCAGAAAGTTTTCAGAAAATAATAACAAAACTCAACAAAACACAACTCATTCATCCTCATCAGGCCTCCACATCCAGAATGAGACAGAGTCATCCATATCATTTTTCTTCTCCAGGTCTTCACCAACCAGCTCTGTAAGGATCTCTTTGACTTTGGCATATATATCACCGGAATTCTTTAGTTCATAAAGAATAGCTTCTGCAGCTCTTTGAATCCTGCTCCACATTGCCAAAAAGCCTCTGTTTTCTAGAAGACGAGCGAGTCCTGGAATAAACCGGTCAGTCCAAAGTCTTTTCACTACCGGTATGAAACGTGTATTGAAGTAATATTCAGACTGCGGCCACATGCAGGAATGCTGGGTCTGGCTAGGATGGTCAAATTGGCAGCCAGTACATATTTCTTTGATATCTTCCCCCAGTACAATCGGAAGGAGCGATGCAATGCCAGCCTTTACTGTATCCAGAAAAAAAAAAAGTCCCCACACACACACCGTCAGGTTGGCTCATGTCTAGAGCTGTGTTTAATGCTTTTCCAGAGTCCCATGTGTAGTCTGGAAAAACCACAGGGGTCTTGGGTTCATAATGTTGGTGAAAGAGAAGTTCAGGGTCCATGCTCAGTTCCTCAGTTTCAGTGCCCCTTTGCGTGTAAAATGCAGCTGTCATGTTTGGGGCATGTATGCTATACAGCTACAGCACGCGATAGACAGACACCTGTGGGTCTGTCTGAGTGAGGACACCTGCGGGTCTGTCTGAGTGATGGGGCCCTAGCTTTTAAACCATCCCATGCTGCATACTGTAGGTATGCATATGTTAATGAGGGGTGAGTGTCGGTAAGGCACCCCCTGGTGATGCTTTATTTGTAGGTAGGCTACATTTTAACAGATTTTAACAGACATGACATCGTTATGCCTTTTACCATTTAGTCTATTTAGTCTATTTATAAAATATTATATATTATAATTTTGTATAAAATACCTTTCAATTTAGCAAATCTTGCTAAATCTGGCAAATCTTTCAGCATTTTCAAAATTTCCTGAGATTCTACAAATGTGAACCTTGCGGTTCCCCCGTTTGGTTCCATTTGAATCCAAAAAAAGATAGGATAAGAAAACCATTTAAACGTTTGTGTTTTTATAATGCTTTCTACAGCAATGTCTTTGTGTTTAACATTTGTATGTTTCACTGTGTATATCACTATCATTATACACTATGTGTTTTAACTTTTGTGTTTGTCTACATCTTAACTTTCTGACTTACAATGTTTTGTTTTGTATACTTTTGTATATAGCGTTTATGGTGTGTTACATGTTTTTAATATCAATACTATAATTAAGGAGTTGTTTGTCTGAATGTCTGAATGTCTGAATGTCTGAAGCGAGCATAACTCATCACTGGCTGCACCGATCACTATGATTTTTCACACAGTCATTGACCATAACATTAGGAAGAGACTGAGGAAGCCCTTTTTTCAAATTAACAAATTGTTGATTAATAGTGAATTTATTGGTGAATTAAATTTCCCCATTCGCTTAACATTGGCAATTCCCTTTTTGGCCACAGGGGGCAATGCAAATACCAACACACACACACACACACACACACACACACACACACACACACACACACACACACACACACACACACACACACACACACACACACACACACACACACACACACACACACACACACTTTATGACTGGCCATTGCAGTGTCTGTGCGTGTGCATTAAAGCAATCCTTCAGCAAATCCTTCATCACATAATGTGATGAAGGATTAACATTACCCACACAGTGAGTACATCATTTGGTGTTCATATATTCACAACGGGTAAGGCCCTAGTAATATTAATTATGCTGCGTTTATGATAGCATGTTGCATGTTTTATCTAATATAATATTAAGCATGTAGTGTTTACACTGGTGCTATGTATGTTTTAACTTTATAATATTAAGTATGTAGTACGTTTATATTGGTGTGTTGTATGTTTTAACTCTGTGTTGTCTGTATATACTGTATAATGCTTTGTAGATGTCTTGTGTTTTTAACATTTTGTGTGTTTTCACTTTGCTTACAGCTATAGTTTATATGTTTATACATATTGTGTCTAACAATATCACACACACACACACACACACACACACACACACACACACACACACACACACACACACACACACACACACACACACACACACACACACACACACACACACACACGTACATTATATATCCTATAACAAATATGGGTTGTGGCCTGATTTGAGTAGGGTCTGCAATGTTTGGTACCAGTATGGACCAATATCGAATTGTGCTGTGTATCGGTTTAATACATGGTTACACAGATAAGGTTGATGTAATACATTACCATACTATCTATAATACAATCGGTATGTTTACATGTAAAACAAGTTGTTTTTTAACCCGAGGCAGAGACATGATTAACATGTAGTTTCTTTTGATGTCTTTAAACAGTCTTATGTTACTACATTGACATGCCATCACTATGCACATGGTGTCTACCAGTGTTAGGAGATAGCCTGTTATCCAGCAGTTTCCTACTTTGCCGGATTGACGATGTCAGACACAGGCCAACAGCACCGATATTGCAGGTTTATATATCTAAAGACTATTATCTAGACTTGTTTGGAATCTAGATGGAATCTATAATTTCAAAGTTTCAAAGTTTGCAGGTACTACATGTTTCTTTTTTACTATTGGCTAAAGCTATGTGGTAAAATAGTGTGATATCAAATCCCATGAACTTCAGAACCATAGAAGCAGCTGGAGCTATGGCCCAGATCTATATGAACATAATGTATGCGCCTAGCTGGCACACAGAAGGGTGGGGAAGGACTGTTTAATTTGAGAATACTGTAGGCACAGCTCTCTAGAATTTAGTGCTGCATTACAGACTTTTCATACGCTCTCACAGCATTAGACACTCAATCACTTCTACAGGCTACAAATCACCATATCTAGCATGCCTATTTTGTATATAATGTAAAAAGCATATTTTTAAAAATGTCATAGTTTACTATTTTGTACGTTATAATACTACATGATTTTACTATAGGAAAGCTGTATGGTCCCCGTCTGTGATGTAAATCCTGCTGGGTTGGGCATACATGCTCTGTCGCAGTATCAGCTGGTGTATGTAAA
Organism: Benthosema pterotum; assembly: GCA_039105355.1. Classification (NCBI taxonomy): domain Eukaryota; kingdom Metazoa; phylum Chordata; class Actinopteri; order Myctophiformes; family Myctophidae; genus Benthosema; species Benthosema pterotum. The sequence continues at coordinate 2,236,975 of CM076974.1, forward strand.
CACAACACACAAGGCTATTGGTCAGTACCTCATTGAACAGGACTGTTTTGTCTAGAAAGTTGAGTTGAGTGAAAAGTCCTATTTTGGTGCTCATGATGAACATTTTAGGGTAGTCAAAGTTATGTGGAAACAAGAAAAAAAATAATACACTATGCAGTTGCTATGCACTGTGCAGTTACTACAATATGAAGCAGTACAGTATAGTATGTAATATAGTGTTCTACAGTACAGTAGCATACTGAACATTTTAGGGTAGTCAAAGTTATGTGGAAACAAGAAAAAAAAATAATACACTATGCAGTTGCTATGCACTGTGCAGTTACTACAATATGAAGCAGTACAGTATAGTATGTAATATAGTGTTCTACAGTACAGTAGCATACTGAACATTTTAGGGTAGTCAAAGTTATGTGGAAACAAGAAAAAAATAATACACTATGCAGTTGCTATGCACTGTGCAGTTACTACAATATGAAGCAGTACAGTATAGTATGTAATATAGTGTTCTACAGTACAGTAGCATACTGTACTGTAGCACAGAGGTTCCCAACCACTGGTACTAATACCACTGCTAGTACTTGAGTCCCCCCCGTCTCTGTGGTGGTGAAAAAAGTGGAATTAAATATTACTACAGTTAGTTCTGACCAACTAATTGTTTGAAAATAGGGTCAACACACCTAGTCGTTAATAGAAGACTTGAGAACGGATTAACCATATTAGAAAATTAAATCAATGGGGTCTAATTAGTGAATAGACAGTCACTGTGGCAGTCAGTCATATAGGGTTATTACTGGTAGCATATTCCCTGACAATTAAAATACCTAGTTTAATTTACAGGTTCTTGATTATCCTATCCTATTTGGCTGCAATAGACATTGAGAATTATAATTTTGTGTTTCGATGGCTGAAGCCATTTGTAGCATATAGTTAACCATAGAGTTATGGGGCTGATTAAACTTGCCATACACAGGTAATGTCCAGCAGTTGTCTGTATGTAAATTCTATGTTTGCAAATCTAGTGGTTGTGTGCATATACAGTACGCAATTTAGACCTACTGTTACAGCCCCTACAGTTTGGCAACTAGAGAGTAGGTGTAATAAATAAATAAAATAAATAGGTACAGTACCTACATCTGTCCGCCACCATACGTTACACACGTATACCGATACTCCACAAGTGAGAGTGGGTGAAATAAATTAATTACGTTAAAATTGTTTAAATAAAATAGATTAAATAAATAAGAGGCACGGTACCATAGTGTCCACAACGCTCACCTATAATGGTAAGCACCCTGTCATGTCCATCTCATCACAACATCCATGGGGCATGCAAAATAATCAGTTCTGTACTATATTCACAACATTCAGGGGCATGCAATAATCAGTTCTGTACTATATGTTAGGGTATGAGTTTAAACATTAGTAGTAGTAGCAGTAGTATGTTAAATATATTTTCCTATATGAATTGTGTTACACCTGTTTACATAGACCCCCGGGTGCATGTTTGGACATGTCCTACACACAGTGTTGGGAATATTACTTTACCTTGTTAATATATTACTTATTAATTATTACCTTCATTTTAAAGCAATATATTATATTACAATATTACTGTCTGAGCAAGTGTAATATATTAATATTACTATTACATATTACTTGAACAAAAAAACTTTTAACAATATATATAATTAAGTATTTAGTATCACTATTAATCAAATATTGCGTAGGCCAGTGGCATACCTACAATAAAGCAAGCCCACTTGGCTATCTGGCCAAATCCATATGAAATCAACTTGGAAAAACGTTATGTCAGTAAATAATTTGATGACAAACTATAGAAAATAATCAACATAATTTCACAAGAACACTTGCAACGACACAGATTGACAGAAAGTAATATTGAGAGTAATGCAGTAATGGAGAAAGAAAAGTATAATATATTAGATGATTTGTGTTAAGTAATATATTTATATTCCAAGTTACTGCATTTTGGTAATATATTATGTAATATATTAAGTTACGTAGTGCACATGTCCCAACACTGCCTACACATATCATGGCATGCTATGGCTATATGGACAATATTAAAGATCTGGTATGAGAGTTTCATACGTTCTTCATACGTTTAAAGGCAGACCAATAGTGTCTCCCATATGGTAATGTCTAACACTTGCCTGCTTTTGTAGTCCACTACATGTTTGACACGTATACAATACCAACAACCAAGCATACTATACAGATATACTGTATCAGTGGTCTAACAGGTGAGAACCCAAGACATATCGCAGGCCTGTGGCACTACATAGAGCTAGAGGGTTACTAATGGGGCATAGGTGAAGACCCTCACAGCAGGACAAATGACCTCATGGGGTCTCTCTCACACTCACTCACACACACACACACACACACACACACACACACACACACACACACACACACACACACACACACACACACACACACACACACACACACACACACACAGTACAAACAATACAGCGGGAACCCTGCTGGGTTGGGGCAAACGTATGTGATTGACAAAAACCCATAAACATGCTGTCAGCAGCCATGGGATGGTTTCCCACCTCAGAGGCGGGCGTTTGTCTATTCATGATCCCCAGCGAGAAAGCAAAACACATGTGTTCGTATGTGATCATGTATAACTTCTCGAGGTTTCTTATTGTTTGAGTTTGTTCTTAATTTAGTGTTCAAACATTTATGATTGTTGCTAGAAGGTTGTAAAACAGATTCTGAGTTACGAGAAAACAGTACACAGGAAAACACACACACACACACACACACACACACACACACACACACACACACACACACACACACACACACACACACACACACAACAAGTCAGAAACATTCTCAGCTTTAGAAATGTCAATGTCCTGCTGGTTAGTTTAAACCAAATTACGGTACTACCCATTAACACAGGCTCAGCTTACTGTGGGATTGGGGGGGGAAAAAAAAACACGCCATATGGCTACTTTACTGTACAGCTTCACTACCTAAAACAATGTTAAAGTTAATGTTACAGTTAAAATGGGAAGGAGATTTTGTGTCCTTGGGATTTGTGAAATGTGTTTTACAAATTCATGTTATTTTTAATAATAACTCAAAATGGTTGTTATTGGTGTCAGCTCATGCATTGAGTCAAGGTTTTAGACCTTTTGAACATCTGAACCAAAATAAAACATAATATCCACGTGTAAAAAGCATAACTGCCACATGCGAAGTTCATAAAAATATGTACCCTTAATTTGTTTATTTCTGATAGTAGAGGTTACATACAATCACTATAACTCAAATTGGTTGTTATTGGTGTCAGCTCATGCAACAACCTCTAAGGCAATTTGACAAAAGTCATAGTGCATATAGCAACAGTGTACACAACAAAAGTCAATTTACATTTTGGTATGTAATCTTATGTATTCCAGGATTTTGCTGTGTAGTGTGTAGTCTGTGTGCTAGGGGCAGGTATCGTATGTGTTTTAAATGGCAAAATACAATCTACAAGATGGTAAAGTTAAGTCCCCAATTCAATATCTGTGGAATACCCGATCAAATTGGTTGTAATGGTTTTCTAGGGTTGGTTTAGAGCTATAAAAACATACAGGGTTCTACAGAAACATTGTGAATCACTGAGGGGGATTTATAAAAAACTTCTATCAAATTGGGATTGTAAAAATGCGTTTTAGAATCATTTGATGACATTTAGCCTTTCAGAACCAAAACTAAAGAATATTTTGTTGTTGGATACGGTTTTGTCCACAATTCCATGCTTTGCAACATTTATCAAATTGATGAATGAAGAATTGACGTCTTAAAATAAAGAAGTATTACAGATATGTGGCAATAATGTAACTATTGAAAGTTTAATCTCATATTACACTCTCATAAGAGTTAAAGATCTGAAAGGTCCATTTAGTTTCCAGCTCTCCCTCACCATTGCTACCCAATACTTTTACTTCCATTGCAACTGAAACGGAATAGATCCTTATGCACTGTACTGTGCCCTGCATTTTAACAATCATTTTTTAACCATCATTTTGATGACATTTAGCCTTTCAGAGCCAAAAACTAAAGAATATTTTGTTGTTGTTGGATACGGTTTTGTCCACAATTCCATGCTTTGCAACATTTATCAAATTGTTGAATGAAGAATTGACTTCTTAAAATAAAGAAGTATTACAGATATGTGGCAATAATGTAACTATTGAAAGTTTAATCTCATATTACACTCTCATAAGAGTTAAAGATCTGAAAGGTCCATTTAGTTTCCAACTCTCCCTCATTTTCAGCCTATGGCCCATGCATACAGCCTAGCCGCACCTCTCTTTGCCTGTATCAGTATGGCTGGGTCCTGAGAGAGCTACACCACTCCACTCCCCTGCAGGTTCATGCCAGGGTCACATTACAGGCAGCCTAACCATGACCTTTCATGACCTGTCTCTATATTGCGCACGTGCAGTAGACAAAAAAGTCATAAACCTTTTGTACTTATGTAAACAAAAAAGTCATAAAACCTTTTGTTCTTATGTAAACAAAATAGAAACAATCAGAACCCCCTGTTTAACTACTACTACGGTCTGTGTCTCACAGGAGCGCTGTGGGTAGTTCAGAAACCCAGCGGCATTGTAGCTGTTCGTAACTTCAAACATTGGGACTTACAGTAGTGACAACACATGCTCCAAACATAGGGGCACACACACTGCCAATCACTGGAGCGGCGGCGTGTGCAGCGTTTATACTAGGTGTTGTGGAGATCAAATAAACGTGAAGCGACAGATTCAGGGGCTGTCTGTGCATCATTCAGCAGCAGTGTAGTACACACACTCCAGCCTTTTTCTTTTTCCTGCAGCCGCTATCAATGTCAATCACATCTTCTCGCTCGCATTTTTACAAGGGTCCTTGAGTGGTTCCCCTGAAATGCTCAATTTAACACAGTCCCCATGTGAGAGCTATAGCTATAGCACCGTGCACCTTGGCCCACCTGCAGGCTATCTGTCTCAAGGGGGGCTAAAGAATCCAGCTGAAGCCTGAACTCTTGACCCAAGTCTCCAAAATCACTACACGCCTACTAAATGAGTGGGGATACTCATGCTCTTTCTTTTTTCCTTTCCTTTTTTCGCTCTGCAATTTAGTCATTCTATAGTCTGTGTCACTGCCAAGCTCTACTGCTGGTTTGAGGAGGTGTAGAGTAGACCGGGGGTTGCCAACTTTCTCAAGGTCAAGGACCCCCCACAATGATGATCATTATCCCGCAGACCATCATTTGAAAAGCTACGCAGGCTCCCCCATATGAGAAGAAATAGCTTTACAGCTCTATAAGCAGTGATTCTCAACCTGTTTGATTTCGAGCACCTCAAAGTTTGACATGCATATATTGGTTTACGGACTATCTCTGGGACCCCCAATTCATATTGTAAAATCAATGTTAATTTAACTTGCTGTACAGTGGACAAATTGGTTCCATTTGGTTCTGTTTTCAGAGTTAAAGACCCCTAGGCATCCATTTGGTGTAATTCAACATGGATATCAAATAAATATTTGAAAAAATTAGCACTTGCATTCCATACATTCCACAGGGCTGGATCACACATGGACATATGACATCAACAAAGTGCGACAGGGGCAGTCACTCTAGTGAAAGATTTGCTGTTTATGAAAAAAAATAAATATATATTCAAGGTGTTTTGTTTTAGTTATAGAGGGCGAGTGTAATGTTTTAAAGCACATTTGTCATTTGCCAGGGAACCTTTAAATCCAGGGGCCAGCTACACCCAGCTGAAGGCTAAGTGCTCAGAGGAATTGACATGTACACATGTACATACTGTATGTGCGGTGAACTTGGGACATCGGTCGCGGCCGTTCATCTCCGGGCGCTACTAAACCTAACCCTAACCTCATTAAATGCCTAGACCTAACCTAACGTAAAGTGTGACTGTCGGTAATGGTTGCGACCGTTACTATCGGTCAGGACTCATTTACTAATGGTCGCGACTCATTTACCACCTGACCCGTTGGTCGCGGTCGCAAAATGATTTCGCCCCTCCTGGATAAAAGATTGTAATAATATTCCACTGCATAGGACATGCATTGTTGACGGATCCGGAAGACTTTTTGAAGGTCTGGTTCCAAAAAAAACAAACCAGTGTTTAATGCAGGGGTTTTCAACAGGTGGTCCGGGGACCACCAGTGGTCCTTGAGAGGGTTCCAGGTGGTCCTCAGCTAAGTTAACCAGATGTAACTCCTGAGAATGTAAAGATGAAACCAAATGGACCCTTGTGGGTCCATTTGGTTTCATTTTCACACTCTCAAGAGTTAAAATATTCATCATCTGAATTAGCACCACTTAATTAAGAAGTCTGCACTGTTTTTGTTTGAAGAATGTCTTTATGTCTTTGGGGCTAAATCAAATGGTGGTCCGTGGCTCAAATGCTGAATAAATGGTGGTCCCTGGTGTCAAAAAGGTTGAAACCCCTGATTTAATGTGTAACATCCATTAGCCGGAGAGTGTCTAACCCATGGCTGGACACAGGGGAGAGGGTCTTACGCCAAGGTCTGTTGTGGACACAATCTACATGTAGTTTTACATCTAAGAGGCAAAAAATGTCATCAAGTAAGTGGTGGTCCGTGGTACAAATGAAAATGAGGGTAAATAATGGGGCTGTGGTGTATGAAAAGGGTTGAAAATCCCTGCCCTATAAAGAGCACTGGTGTCCCCCCAGAGAAAAAAAAAAGCTGACTCTTCTCTCTCGGTATTTGTGTGCATGCCTCCTTCTCTCTTTCGGTTATGTCAACCAGAACTAAAAGGGCCTGTTAATAAGGCCCAATCTTCCTGTTATCTATAAATCCTAAATAATAGGGCCAAGGGGGGGTTGCGTTTGGGGGGGGTGGATGAAAAAGGGACATGGGGCTTAGAATCAAATAAATCACACCTGTAAGCTTGGGTAGAGACTGGGCACATAGCGGCTCCTTATATTACACTCAAATTACTCCATTTGTTCTTTAAGATATTTTAATCCTGACTGACCTCAAACTTCCCGTGAACCAGGGGCCCGAACAAAAGGCCGCCCACTGTCCTTCGCCCGTAAATCTGTTGTCTCCCTTCTGGGCCCTCAACGGGGGATCATAGATCAACCCTGCCGCGCCGCAGCTTGCTTCAATTTCACTCAATTAACTCGGGCTAAAGCACTTGTAAGTTCTGCAGATGTCGGTTTATTATAGGGGCCTAAAATGTACAAGTGGGTTCAGGAGCTCCGGGGTTGTGGCAGGGTTCAACTGAGAATGGGGGGGGCAGGGAGGGGGGCGGGGGGCAGGCTTTTTTTCCACACTTTCCACCCTCCAGTCTGGAGGTTTACGTGCCAGACATTAAGAAAGGTATATAATCGTTTAGCGTTGCGCTCGGTCCTCCAACGACGTGAAGATGGGGTTATTACTCCTGGCACGACTGGGTTTTTCGCGCCGGTAGTCCGTAGTTTGGCATGTCTAGTGTAGCTGGTGTTATATATAGCAGGACAAAAACAACAATTCAGATTTTTTTTTGCGTGCGCGCAGAAGCACAGTCGTACGAATACTTAAGCTCGGTCCAGATCCAATTCGGCCCGTCGGAAATGCGACATTAAAGGGGTCAGAAAACCGAGCGCTCGAGTGGCTGTTCATGCATTCTGAAAGAGGGACAAACTGAAGTTTGAAATATTGTTTACAACGAGGGTGGCGCAAATAAGAGCTATATGTGTGCAACATCTGTTTTAAAGTATTGCACAGTGACAAAGAAAGTCTCTGTAATGTTTATGCTGTGCAGTTATACAGTACGTACATCATTAGTCTGTGGTGTTGTCATTACTGGAACTCTTCCAGGTCTAGAGATCTGACGTTAGACTCCACACACGCCTCTCTTAAAGGAGCATATGTGCATCGCATTTTTTGTTAATATACATATTATCAACATAATTTTGTATATATAAAAAGGTCTAGTACGAAATTCCTCTTTAAAATGGGGAATTTATTTTGTGTGTTTTATCCCCCCCCCACCAATAAATAAATAAATAAATAAATAAATAAATAAATAAATAAATAAATAAATAAATAAATAAATAAATAAATAATAATAATAATAATATGCGCCGTATTAGCGCCCCCACCACCACATTCTGATACTGCAGCTAAAACAGCTTTCAAAGGCCAGAAAGAAATGACAAGACTGTTTATATCAGAGTGGTAAATGAGGCTCAAAACAATAGAAATAAGGTTGAGGGAATATGACTTTAAGTATTAAAAAATATTTTTGCGTTATGTAGTTTGTGCTTTAAGCTCACTTCCGAGCAAAGCATCCAAGAAATCCTTTTCAAAGCAAGCTAAAGAGTTCAGTACTTCCCGTTCGGCTATCTAGATGGAGGCAAGTTATCAAAGGCGTGGTAATTGAGCCATCCATTGGAATGAAGTCAATTAAAGATGAGCAATGCAACACCTAACCGATTTCTCATGGCGGTGCAGCTGTTGCTCTTCTGGACCTTCTCTCTGAAAGAGCTTGACCACATGAAATGGCTTATAGAGTCCCCCTTTAGCTTGAATCAACTGCAGATGACAAACCCCCAGAGGATAATAGAGCCGTAAATCATCATCAGGATATTATTGCAATACTCATAATTGTCTCTCTCTCTAAAAAACAAGACCTTTTACAATATATCTGCAAAGTAGTTAACACAGACCACTGCGTTATCTGAAAAATCGCAAAACGCGATAAAGAAACACACATAAAACCTTTCTATTTTAGCCCCGGAGCTAAACCTCCCCTTGGATAAATCAAAGTAAAAGTGACACCAGGAATGTAAAGTATATAGTAAGGAGGATGCTAATATCGAACAGGTGTGGGTTTGCCATCAGCATAAAACATTATCCCTGCCGACACACACGTCCATGTGTGCCCATATATTTCCTCGCTCGGTCAACTACATTTCAATTAAGAGGACGGCAACGCGGCATGACATTCATAGTGCTTTAAAATAAGGTTTTGACAAATTATTTTCCTCTGTCGGGGTAACATGCTAACTGCTATGTAACGTGCGCTCTTTAGAGAGAGGCTCTCTTATCTTGCGGTGGGTGGGGCGGCTCGCGCGGCCGGGGCCAAGTCGGAGCTGTTTTGTGAGGCGCTCGACTAGTTTAATGGCTTGCCAGTTGATTTTAATGGGAATAGCCTTGCTCATCCGCAAATGGCAGCATGGTACCTTCAGCCCCACAGCACATTTTTCTTGCTCTCTGGTTTCCTCAAAGGGGGCATCAATCTCGGATATTGAATTTGTCTTTTCTGCCAAAACACTCTTTTTATCAACTTGGCAACACGCGCAGCCCTTCAGAATGATTCGCTGATAAACAGGGATGATAACAGGAATCTAGGATAGAGTGCAGTTAAATAACAACATATAATAATAAAAGGAACAAGAGGAAGAAGAAGAGTTCATAATGTAATACTTTAAATGTATAAAAAAACTCATAACTTAATAAAATGAGCACATCGTCAAGCAGATTTTTCTAGAATGTGTTAATGTGTTACGTTATGGACAAACTTACGGCAGCTTAGATGTAATAATGGCCCATATTTTTGTGGAAAAAGTCTTACACTGTCATATTTACTACCTTTGACACATTATACAAATGTGTCATGCCAGTCAGTAGGCTATCATGTTATATATGCATAAATAATGTATTTTATACCCACACACTCCTTGCTAGGCCCACCCAAAACTGAGGTTATTGCTTGTTACTAGTTACTAGTGTAATATGAGCTAAAACGTTCTTGTGGCGTTTGCAGTAAAAAAAAGAAAAAAAAAAAAGGTTATGTTGGAGAGTGAGTGCTGTGAAATTGATTAACCTTATGGAATTATACATAGTATGACATGTGACACGTCGTGAAAAAGATAGCATTACAATCACGCGCCACCCTTTGAATTATGAAAGGTGAATCCTACTCTTAGGGGAGTAGTGGGAATTCACTGCTAATTGTATTCCCTGGGTGGGAAGAATGTAAGATATATTCGACCGAATTAACCAAACAAATGTAATAGTTATAATCCATTAGCTGTTGGAATCAAGCAACATCTTGTGCAATAAGCTCTGAGTCAGCTTGATCCCATTAGAGAGACATTTTGTAATGGTTTGCCCATCGCACTGCATCCCTCTTTAACCCTACACAACCGCACCCCAGTGAGCCCCTGGGGTCATAAAACCATATAGTTTCAGTTTGGGCTTTGGGAGAAAAGCCTTTCGTCCAACCAGGTTGAGAGGGACCTTCCTCCTATCAGGATCGAGTGGGGGTGGACCTTGATGTATGTGCTGTTGGCCTGTTGCACTTCCTCATTGTAGAGTGTGTGCATGTGGACATCTTGTTACCAAATGTCACCCAAATCACTGAATTCTTCTAAAGGAGCGTAACAATGTGGAAGAAAGTCTCCCTGAACCCAGAGAGGTGAGGTCAGGCCTGGGGGTGGCTAGGAGGTGTGTGTTAGCGGCAGAGAGTTGAGTATTTGTAAACGGCACGTCGGTTCACCCCTGGGGCTCTCTCTCCTAATGGCTTCTGCATGGGGGGGGGGGGGGGGGGGGGGGGGGGGGGGGGGGGGGGGGGTAGAAAAAGAGGACGAGAAGGAGGCCCCGTAGCCTCGTTTCCTCACTGTCTCTATTGACAGGTCCTCGGGGAGTGATATGCAAGTACGTTAGGTGTAATGAACTTGTTTGCCTTCTCCAAAGCCCCGGCTGTCACCTAAATCACTGCTGCTATAGCTGCAGCAGCGTGCTATGGCTGCAGCAGCGTGCTATGCCTATAGCAGTGCATTAGCCATCAGTGGTAGGGCAAGCTAGTTGCACTTGCTCGCTTTAGCTTGGACTTGAGAAACAAACAGTGTGTAGGATTACCATATGCAATATGTTATTATAGTCCTCATGAGGCCATATACTGTACCGGTATTAAAAAAGTCTACAGGTCGTAACAGCTACAAGCTTGTAGATCTGCAATTTTAATAGCTAAAGTATAACATCTACATTAAAGCTTTTTTTTTTTTTTTTTTACTATATTCCAACTAGAACCCAAGAAATTACATCTGGCCACAGAAGATCACAGGATCTACTGAAAGTGAAGGTAGAGGTACTATCGATTCGGACAGTGCATCAGTGTATAATAGGCTCAATCTGGCAATTTGTTACTTTCAGTCAAGGATATCCATCAAATGACATAATACCAGCAAATAGAAATGTAAAAGCACGGGCATAGTGTATTTCTTACTTCCACATGTGTTGATGATCCAACAATCAAAACGTGGATTAGCTGCACTGTGGAATCTGGTAGTCGGATTGGTTTTCAGGCTTTTTTTCATGGCTCTAATTATCAATAATTGCAAACAGACAAAAATGTACTTCTTGAAAAGTTCATAATCAGAGAAAAATGTCACGTTCCCCATTTGGTCCGTCATACACGTTCAAACGCTTTGTGCAAATATGAAAATAGTGACGCCCATATACTGGGGTCTTGCCCATATACTGGGGTCTTGCCCATATACTGGGGTCTTGCCCATATACTGGGGTCTTGCCGCGAAAACGGAAGCAATTTTGAGTGATTTTGTTGACTTTATGAATACTCTACACACCAGCGGTTCAAATTGCGGTTCGGGGACACAGGGGGTCCTTGAGGGAGTTCCCTGGGGGGTTCCATTTGTACACATTGAATTAAAACATTGATTTTACAACATATAAATTGGTGGTCCCATTGATAGAAATGCCATTAAATGTGGGACGGTATATGACCTAATGAAAATGGTTGAGAATCACTGCTAGACAGAGATGGGTGTAACTAGTAACCACTGGCGGAACTTTAGGCAAAGCAGTGGCTTTGGGGACCGCGGCGAGGTAGGGCCCGGCCGGCGGCGGTCCGTATGTGTGTATGTGTAGCATTAACATGCAAATGGAGCGTCTGTCTTTCTGTGTTAAGTTTCTGCAATTAAGATCGTTGTTGTTTACAGTAGGGCCTGGCCTGTCATTCTTGTGTAATCTAAAGGAACGCCTATTCTAGTAACTAATAATAATAATAATAATAATAATAAATTTTATTTATAACGCATTTTATAGTAACTAATAATATTATTACATTTCTCTGTAATGGTGTTGGCCTTATACCATACACCAGTGGTTTTCAACCTTTTTTGATATCGGGGCTCACTATATTTATTCAGAATTTGTGCCACGGACCACCATTTGGTGACAATTTAGTCCCGCAGACTCCAAAACTAAAGATTTCTTTTGCTTTCGTCCACAATTCCATGCTGGATTTGGGGAAACAAAAACAGGCAAATGTACAGATTGACCATTAATCTTCTACATCCTCTAGTTGTGTGGACTTTTCACATGAATATTTTAACTCTTGAGAGTGTAAACATGGTTTCATTTTTACGCTCTCAAAGAGTTACAGTACATCTGGTTAACCAATTCCCCATCATTTAGCTGGGGACCACCTGTAACTCTCTCAAGGACCACCGGTGGTCCCCGAACCACCTTTTGAAAACCATTGCCACACACAAAAGGCTGCAGCAAAGGGTTAAAGGCGCGTGAGGGCCTGCTCTTGGTTAGCCCGAACGGATCTTTATCTTCCTTTGGCTGGACGTGCCATAGGGGTCCGGAGGGGGGGGGGTGTCTTCTGGTCATCTGCGACCAGAGGATTGATTGGCGACATTCCTCCCAATTTCCCCCTTCTTCCTCTTCCTCTTCTTCTTGCCCTCCCCTGTGTATACTCCCCTTCAATGACGTAATGGCATTATCAATTAGCCTTCATTAATTTACCAAAAACAAACAAGCACCCTCGGCGCACCTCCGCCTCATTCCAAGCATGTGGTTCTGATTTCCTGGATCTTTTTGTCAATGGCCGCTGTTTGGTTAATCCCTTGGCCAAAGTGGCCCTGCCCTATAGCTGGAGAGGTCATGGTCTTTATTCTCCTCCCTACAGATCCTTCTTCTCTCTTTCCTGATGTCCTCCTTCCCTCTCTGTTCCCCTGCAGTTAAATGATGGGGAGTCAGTGACCAAATGGACCCTTCATACATCTTTTTAACTCCTGAGGAAGGCTCCATTTTCGTTTCATTTTACGCCCTCAACAGATTATTGTGAACGTGAACGTCAGTGTTTGCCTGCACTAGTTGGTACCAACAGCATGGCATTGTGGACAGTTTGAGGACAGTCTTAAACAAAATATTCTTTACATTTGGGTCTGAGAGGCTGAATGTCATCTAATGGTGGTCCGTGTGGCTCAAATGCAGAATAATTAGTAGACCCTGGCCTTGATATGAAAACCGCTAAAAACCCCTGAAAATAGAACCGTTATTGGCTTCACTTATAGATACCAGTTGGATTAAGATAAACTCTGGTGGCTTGCATGGCCCTTCATTCTCAATGTGTCTTTGTTAAAGGGGAATTCCACTAATTTTCAGCATTTTACTATACATTAATATATTTTAGAGGAGACGTGAGGACATGATGAAAAGGTTTCCCCATTCTGTGTTTCCTAGAAATGGAGGTCTGAAAAAAAAAATCATTCAAATGGTGAAATGCATCTTGATGACATCATCAAGTTGTGTTTCACCATTTAGGACCTTAGGAAATGTTGAAAATGGGTGGAATTCCCCTTTAAGGCGTTTGTGAATGCAGTGAGCACTATGAATACCAGGCCGAACGTGTTTGTAGGTGTGCAAGCATATTTGGGCACCCCATAGGGCATAGGCTGAGAGGCACATGCAGACCTGCTTTGGTTGTTAGGGTTTTAGTGAGGTTAGGTTTAGGGTTCAGGTCAGTTTGTTACATTCAGCTGATAATTTGCGGCCAGTTATAATTTCCTGGGGTTTATTAGTACTGCAGTAGACCATACAAAAAATGCTTTAAAATTTTGTAAACAAATATGTATTTAGATCCATGTTTGAAAGCCCCTTCTCATAGCTGAAATCCCTAAAACTTAAGAAAGCAAGGAATGTAAAACAATTATTGCCCATCCTCTAGCAACCTAAAACATGAACCTGGGTTGGAAAAAAATATGAAGTTGTCCTTTAAGGCCAAATAAAAAAACATGTGAAGGAGACATTCATTTTGTCTTGTGTCTGTGCGTGGTAAAAAAAAAAAAAAAAAAAGTAGGCTACTCACATTTCTTATGTAAGTAAAAGTATATCAATTGCCTTAATGTAGAAGTATAGCCTACTACTACACACTAGACATGCGGCCAATAAAAGCACAGAAAAAAGGCCACGCCAGACGGGAGATATACAACGCATATATGACCCCTCCATATTGTTTGATAAACCATCTATAGGTTCAATAAAGGGAACCAAAGGCAAAACAGGAGGCAAAAACACATGTGCACGGCAGCTGACATGCTCAGTCAATACTATTAAAACGGAGGGTCAGTATCAACAGTTATTGCCCGCCCCCCACCTGCTACACAGTAATGACTTTGCGAATATGGATTAGCCGTGGTGCATCTGCTTTCGTTTTAGCCATCTAAAGGAAGGCAGCATGTGATGAGCGGCTATAGCTAGCCTGTCACTAGCTCTCTGCTTGGTGAACAGCCAACAGCACACAAGGAGACTGATCGGGTAATATACTGCTGTGTGTCCTCATTGCGACCAACGTGCCGGTTCGGATGTTGTCACTTCATGTGATAATGTGCGTTGCACATTATCTATAAATAAAAACACATAGGCCTATGCTCATATTATTATTTTAACAATCACATTATCATAGCTTCGCTGGATCGGCTCAATTGAGCAACAATACATGGGGTGTGGTTAACCCTGGAAAACGCCGAATTGTGGGCACCCTTGTAAGAATTTAGCAATTCCAAACGCCAAAATTACAGACTTTGATATTTTCTGCCATATGTGCCAGTTTCAAATGCAAATATTAAAGGACAACTTTTCAACGTATATTCATATAATACAACCGCATTACTACTGTAGGTACATGGTAAAATACCACTATTTTTTCTACTCAGTCTATGTCTCACAGGACAACCGTCTTTCATGAGCATCATCAAGCTAATAGAAACTAGAAATTCCTGAAAATTTGCAATGCGAAAATGGAAGCCATTGTTCTTAAATAAATAAATAAATAAATATTTTAAAAATATAGACTGTATATTGTTTTTTAAAAAATCTGTTGAATGATGATGCGCATGGAAGACAAAAGTGGTGAAGCAGTCCTTTAAACATTGAGTAACTGCTGTTTCTTGCAGCGGCGAAATGTCCCTTTAATAAGCTGTCCGTCTGGATAGCGTCACTGTCTCCCACTATACCCCCAGACAGACCCCCATAAACTCATGGTTCATTTACCAATCAAGACGGACTTTATTGTTTCTAAGGAACTAAAGCAAAAAAGGGACTTGATAGTAAAAAAAAAAAAAAAAAATTGCCCCCTTGTAACTGAACTCGAACTGGGAGGTTTTTTATCGTCGCAAAGCGATCAGGCAGGGCCTGAAAACGGTTTAAAAAGTTTTATCTGCGGGCAGATTAAATTAAACGGCAGTGATTTCGGTCATGACAAAATCTTAATCTAGACTCCTGTGTTTTCTTGATAGTGGAGCATGTGTTGGGTTATGTGATTGCTTTCCCCTGCCTATCCTATTTACTTTAGACTTGGTTGGAGGGATGAAATCTGCAGCCTCTCTCACTCTCTCTCTCCCTCCCGGTTGTCACACAGTAATTCCTGAAGAGAAATCAAGGACCTTGAAGCGTGTTATACTGATTTATACTCGGCCGTGCACCGGTGCCGCACGCCGAAGAACAGCAAATCTACAAGCCTGCGCCGACTGCAGGCAGAGACCGGTTGCCGGCTTGGAGATCGGCTGTTTTCGGTGCACCGCAACCGACACTCGACCGAGTACGAATCGGGGCATTAACGCTCCCATGTTGAAGTCATTCAGATACAGTACCTATACGAGGAGAACGTGCTAGATAAGGAGGTTTGTGGACACGGCTACAGTATGTGAAGTCTGTCCGCACACCATGTTTATATAATATTGCATTTAAAATGCTTTAAAGTTGGTTTGAGTCACGTCCAGAGTTTTGCACCGAGAGTAGTGCTAGTTCATTAAGAGATTTTCACTTCTATCGTTTAGATGAGAAGTTTTGGGCCAGATCGTTCCTCAAAAGAACGATTTTTTATCAAGCGTCAAACAAATATCGGAGTCGTTTGTCCACTATAGGGCTTGTAAGTGTGTCCCTTTGGTTGGGAACAAACAACGGACATAATTCTTTTCACTATATGCCTTCCCAACAGTCGTTTCAGGGCGAATCCCTTGACTCCTTCAAAACCACTCTCAAAGGGCAGCTACAGATGGTTGCAATTCGTAACTAAGGATTTGCTTCCCCTACACACACCCTTTTTTGCCCTTCTTGTGCCTTGTTTGATGAAATGTACAGTGGCCACTATCATAAACACGTCTATTCCTAACTAGTGTGTCCATTCACAGTTGTAGTTGTACTTGAAATATACTGTAAATATCCTAAGCAGAATAATAAAAAAAATATTTGGAGATATAGTGTAGATATTGCGTCCCCAAGGCCGAAACCTACAGTATAATGCATATAAATTTGAGGCTCCATGAAATGATAAAATGTTTGAGAAGCACATACTGTATACCTGTAGTCTAAATTCCAACATCAATAAAGTTGATACACACCCCCAGGTGATGGCAATAATAGGCCACATATGAAAAAGTTCATTAATCCCTCTGTTATTTCCATGTAATTGTAGTTTATTATCAAACTAACATAATGCAAGTTTGTCCGGTGCATATAATCTGTTGCTGGCCTGGTTGACTTGATTTAGAAGGCGTTTGGCTGCAGGAGAACCGGGATGACTGGAAGCGATGATGGAAGGCTCATCTGAGGACGACCTAGAGAGAGTTTTGAAGCCTTTGCTACTGAAACGATTGATTGTTTACTTATATGGTGAAGTCCTGTCATTTAAACTGCATTTTTATGGGGAAAGGGACAGCTTGTCCTTGTCTCCTCAATGCTAACATGCCTAGTGGACGGGTTGGGGAAGGACTTACCGACTAAGGCTAATTAGAGTGTTTTAAAGTCTTCTATTGGGATAGATAGCAGGCTAGCAGGGTCTGCAGGAGCCTATACTGCTATATACTGTAGCAGTTACCTTGGAATGTGATGTTCCCAGACGTAATGGTTGTCACTTGTCAGAGTTGTTATCTTATAATCTTCAATCATCTGACAAGACTCTCTTGGGTCCTCACTTTGCCAATGTCCCATAAGTCTTTGCTTTTTTGTGTAGTGCACGACTTCCTCTTCCTCTTGGCGTGTTGCCAGATTTTGCGAGAGAAGCGGTCAGGTCTATGAAAATGCATTAAATTGGACACTTTTATTGCGAATACAGTGAGCCAGAAAACTATGTAGGTCAGGCAGAAATGTCTGTGCGTGCATGCGTGTGTCACAATCCATGCGTCACAATCCATATTTGGGCATATTTGGGAAGTGTATATGGGAAGCATTCCCACTGAAACAGGTGTTTATAGTCCTACGGCTACGGAGTGCTCCAGCTAAAGCATTAAGTTGACTTCATCTCAGTGGTATAGTTTCTGTAGGAGAAGTCGTCGTTTTAAATCTATGGTACCCAATCTATGCCCCAATATAGCGTGCTAAGAGCAGGTAGATGATGCTAATGACACCCGATACCGAGCTACCTTGCAGTCGTATAAGCCGTAATGGCGGTGAAGGACCTGTCTGTCTCCCAGGTCTTATTGCTATAATAAAACAATACCTCCATCCTGCACCCCACCCCACCCCACCCTGCTCCTCTCACATATCCACAGCTGCATGTATGCACTGTCTGGGAGGACAGAGGAGGTAGAATGGAAATTCCTCGGGTGATTTATTCGGCGGACCTGGTTTTAACCCAGTCCCACTGCTGGAAGTCTGCCATCACACCATTCAGTTAAAGAGGGCTTCATGTATACTTTGTTGTGCGTGCGGTGTCTTGCATGACCAAAAAAAAAAGAACAGTAGATCTGCAAGTTCTGCTTGCACTTCATGCCGCAAATTTGATTGGCTATTTTTGGTGCGTAACACTAGCTAAAATAGGCTATGAATCACCTTTTTGTCAGCCTCCAGCTCTCGAAAAGTGACCGGGTGTCTTCTTTTTTTGAGGATCGGGTCATCCTGAGCCGGTTGAGCATTTAAGGGAGTGGGAACAGGCCTGTCAGTCGTATGAGCAAATATGCCACACATGCATGTGCTTGCAGATTCATCGGTTCTCTCCACCTTGAGCGGTCAGGGGAGTGCTCGATTTATGGGCGACGACGATGACGAACGGTTTTGAGGAAAACGCTCAACATTAAACGGTTGTTTTAGGGTCGCGAACTCTCTAATTATCAAAGCTTATTAGGCGGGAAAAGAAAGTTATACGGGGGGCGGGGGGTTGATACCATACATGGTAAGGGTGGCGGAGGAGGAGGCTCACGGAAAACGTGTAGAGTTATACGGTAGCTTCTTTTATCTCGAGGAGGGCCGACGGTAAAGCCCCTCCAATGAGCACTTGTAAAATGTCTGTCGGTTAAGCTCTGTGGGGGTCGGATAAGCGCAAAAGGAAATCTAGAAATAAATAAAGTGGATTAGGGTGGGGTGGGGGGCTCCGAAAGCTCCATCTTTGCCCTGTACAGTCGGCTGGGTAGCTCTCTCTGTCTCCTGTCTGCATGATAATGCTTTCTGTCAGGGGGCTTGTGACCCAGTTGGTATAAGTGCAGGCCAGGGAAATTACGTCATTTGCAAATATGCTTTTCATTCCGTGATATAATTGTACAAATGAAATAAGATTATCTCTCCCTAGTCCCTGCCATAAACAGCCATCCTGGCTTTATGGAGAGGTTGGTGTGTGTGTGTGTGTGTGTGTGTGTGTGTGTGTGTGTGTGTGTGTGTGTGTGTGTGTGTGTGTGTGTGTGTGTGTGTGTTGGGGGGGGGGGGGGGTGGAGGATTGGAGAAAAAGTGATAATTTGCCAAAAAACCCATGGCGTGAAAGCATGATGTAGTCAACCTTGGTGCCCGGGTTATTTTAAGGGGGAAGCCAATCTTTGATCAGCCAAGCTGAAATGGCTAAGATAAGTGGTGCGGAGCTACATCTCGCGGCAAACCCGGCTTGATATTGCTATTTCCTCCTCCCTGGTTTTTCAAGAGTGGTAAATAGCTGCTGCCCCCCCCCCCCACCCCCAACGCGCGCACACACACACACACACACACACACACACACACCTCCCCATCCCCCCCCCCCCCCCCCCCCCCTTTATCGGCACCCTGCTTCTTCTTGGAGAGATCTCTGTCACTTTAATCCAACGGGAGTCTGCCGCTGGTTAACAAGGAAATCCTGTGTCAATTATCACCCGCCACTTCCTGCTGGGAAAGAAGCGGCGGGGAATCAAAGGAGGGCCTGAGAGTCTTTCACACCAGAGAGGAGCGCTAGGGCCTAATTAAATGGCCCTTGTGTCCCGCTAGGGCTGCTTGGTTTTGGTTCCGAGGAGGTGACAGATAGCCCCCGCCGCCGGCCTCCGCCAGCGATAACCTCACTTCAAGTCCCCGATGATTGTTTTGATAGCATGAGCTACAGCAAGGCACTTTAGGTGCCCCCTTAAAGGTTGGTGGGAGAGACTGTGATCCGGAAATCAAATTTACACTAACTCCCCCTTTTCGAGTTGTCAGCTTTGGTCAAGCCCAAATGATGGATAATTCATTTGGATTTTTTTTTGCTGTAAAGCAGAAAATTCTTTTTTATTCTTGCCTACATGTGTCTGTAGTGGAGATCGATTTAGTTGAAAATGAGAGGCATGGGGTTTTATAGCCTTTTACTGTGAATTTCATTTTGTATTTTGTCATTTTTGTATGGTACTTGGGCTTTTGGACTTGGGACTTCCTATTCCAGATGCAAATATGGGTGATAAATTGTGTCAAAAAGGAAGGGGGTTTGAGTTGACAGGTTTTTAATGGACTTTTATGAGATCCATCTGCACAACATGTTCGATTTATTGGTAGATCACCCTTAATTGGCACCAATTCCCTATGGTCTAGGTGTCAATTGTGCACAATTGATGATTAAAAGGCTTAAAATGTTTGTTTGGCATTAATTTAACTAGTTCCCAACAATGTTCCAGTGTTGAACATTGAGAGAATAGCAAAATGATTGAAAATACTGCACATGTCATTTTGAAATGATGAGTAAAAAACAAGGAAACAACATAAAAGAGACACCCCTAATACAGACGGATCAAAGGCCCCTGCCTATCATACGGGAGATTAATTGGCCAACACATTGGTATTGTCCGGTTTTAGTTGTAGATCAACCGGCATTGAAGCTCACAACATTAAAATATAAAAAGGTATTTAACACTCATGGCGCCCTGTTGGTACTGCATGGAGGCAAGACACAAACTCCATTCAGAAACGTCCAGTGTGTTTTTTTCCCACTCTGAAACAGGAACTAAACATGGCTGTTCTAGGAGCTACATTTATTTGTGTGCTCTCGCATCAATCGATGGAATTTTGCCCGGGATGCAGTCAGAAACCTCTATAAGAGAAAACGGCATGTAAAGTTTTTGTTTTGAATGGATCCCAGTGTGGCAGACGTTATGGTATACGAGACAAACGACAGCAACCTACTTAACAACCGGGACGTTGTATTGGTGATGTCCGCTGGGCCGCGGCCGCCGGGCTGCTAGTTATATTTATATAACTAGCTGCCCGGCAAACAAATACATGTCACTCTCAATGGCACATCCCTAATATATGCTGAATAAAGTTCAGTCTTTCGCCTGCTGACTCCCATCCTGGTGGAGATACCTCCTCCCTCCCAAACAGTGCATGCCTTGCTGTCCACCTTTTTAAATTTTTCATATAGAGGTGGGCGTCGGTGGGGGGGGGGGTGGGGGGGGGGGGGTAGCAGGAGAAAACCAATTTAGCGTTGGGTAGGCCGACATCATCTGTTTGGGGCCCTGCCGTTTATCTCTGACACAGCACACCCCTCAGTCCGGTGTTGACAGTACATGATATTCCATTAATCTGCCTAATGAAAAATTTAACCAGTGTTATAAACAAATAATTGGCCATTATCCTCTCAAAGATACCCCCCCCCCCCCCTCTCTCTCTCTCCCTCCCCCCGAATAAATTACTTGGGCATTTTCTTTTTTTCACGGACGGGGATGGGGGGGTTCTGAGAGAAGAAGAAGAAGAAGAAGAAGAAGAAGAAGAAGATAGAAGGAGAATCAGCCGGGGCCTCTCCTGATTGATGTTGGAATAAACGCGGGGCCGGGGCCGCTCCCGACGCGGCGAGTGGGTCTCGGCTAAGCCTGTGATTGACTTAATGAGAGTCTTTGGGGTGAGTAAATGTTCCAAATTGCTCAGTCATTAGCTTTTTTTTTCTTTTTTTTTTGCGCTCGGGCTCGTCTGAAGATATACCCCCGGATCTGCGGCGGGCAGGCGGGCGGGCGGGCGGGCGGGCGGCGGGGGTCTCTCTCCTCTTGTAACCATTCCGCCTGCAATTACATTTTCATTTAGAGCAAAAACCTCTGAAGTCCGATAGGCAGGGGCCTCTTTTCATTATGTCGGCCTCCTTTTTTTCCCCCTCCCTCCTCTATCTAAATGGTGTGAAATGTCTCTTCATTTAGACCAATTAAAGTTGAGAAAGAACCGGCGCCGTAATGAATTATCATACAAATTATTTACTTAATGCCACAATCTCTCTCTCCCTCTCTCACCCCCGCGCCTCCCGTCTCGGGCACCCGGGATGCACTAGTGTGGCAGAAAATGGCGTGTGTGCGTATGTGTGTGCAGAGAGAGAGAGAGAGAGAGAGAGAGAGGACGTGGCGTTGGAGTGCACATCACCAGCGCACACACTCGACTTTGAAATTGAAACTTCCCTCAAAACGATATGCCTGCATATTTTTTTTTTCGTCTTCTTTCTTTCTTCCGAGGTTATCCCTCCTCCTCCTCCTCCTCCTCCTCCTCCTCCTCCTCCTCCTCCTCCTCCTCCTCCTCCTCTTCCAGGTTTATCTCCACCTCACATTAAGAAGCAGCGCCGGCGACAGCGGCAGCGACAGCGGCGTTGGGGAAGGGGCCCAATACGCGCGTGTACAGTATATGCGCCGGACACTCTTTAGGAACGGGTCGGGTAAAAGAGGGGAGGGGAGGGGCAGGGTGGAGAGGGGAGGGAGGGTAGGGGAGGGAGCGGGGAACAAAGGGAACAGTATGTCATCAATATATAACTCCATTTTCAGATATTTCATTTCAGGAGAGATGTCTAAGCTCTTCTTAATTAAGGACGAGCTTATGGTTTCAAATTAACTCGTTTAATTGAGGGAGGGAGGGAGGGAGGGTAGTGTGTGTGTGCGTGTGTGTGGGGGGGGTTGCATGGCAGTGCTTCTCGTCTTCTTTTTCTGCAAGCCGCGGTGTGGAGAATGTTCTTCTTGAGTCTGGTCCATCCGGAGGGGCTGTGTTGGCTGACACACAAACACCAGGAGAGAGTTCACCGCTATATCACAGCAGCTCCATCCGTACCGCTGGGACTCTCTCTCTCTCCCTCCTCAATGAGACAGACACGCTGCCAAGAAGACACGCCGCTGCTCCATTAGCTTTTTTTTCCTACCACCACACCGGCTATTTAGCGCCGCCATTATTCCCATTTTATAGCAGCCCCGCAAATGCACTGTGCAGCACCGCATCAGGGCGAAGGGAAATTAAATGGTTCCTTCCACGTTTTAGTCTCATATTCGTAGCTCCGGTGGCGGGTTACGCTGGGGTGAAGTCGGCGGAGGAGCTGACTTGGCGATGTTAGAAGAAGAAGCTTAACTCCCTTAAAACTAGTATCGCGCCGTTGCGGTTCTAGCGACACCTTCCGCTCAATGCCAGAACCACTAGCTACTGTAGATGAGTGCCATGCACCCATTACAACGTCTCGGTTGTTAGGCCGATAGTTATTGTTCCACTCTATTGGGATCCATTCGAAACAAAAACTTTCCATGGTGTTTTCTCAAAATAATCCATTCTTTTGTGAAAAGCAACCTCCATTTAGATCCTTATAGTGATTTTTGACTGCCTGCCATGACGGGCGAAATTCGACCAATTGAATGTACACAAATCAACAAAAATCCTGGAGCAGACGTGCTTATTTCCTGTTTTACTCCCAGTGGAAAAACACTGGGAGTTTTCTGAATGCTCTGTGCAGTACCACATATGGCCAACAGGGCGGTGCCAGTAGTGATAAGCTTAATTTTTGCTCCCATTGCACGATGACGGCGGCTGTCGAAACGTGCCAAAATTAGCCAACGCAAGGTGCCGCGAGCTCGTAGATCAACCGTGGTGTGGCGAAGTGTGAATCATGGCTGTGTAGTAGCCTCTAGCCCTAGAAGACACAATATATCAGTACAGCAATACAATAGTTCTAAGACATGTGAGATTAGTCTAGTGAAGAAAGATATTCAAAAATAAAAAAGTCCATTGTGTGTGAATGGGATTTTCCTCTATCACACCATCATTAACACGTGTGAATTTCACCCGAACACGTACCTCGAGAAAAAAAACACAGGGGAACAAACTCAATATGATGTTACTGAGCTTAGCTACATCATGAAGCTAATGAAATTCCCCACCTCAGACGTCAGCAACATTATGAACTTTGCAAAAATATAATTGTCTGAGTGAAAATCACCCATGTTTCATGTTCTAGGGCTATAGACTTCTTGCCAGAGCATTTTGTTCATGCTAAAGCGAGTCGGGAGCTATATATATCATAACAGGGTTGCAAGGCTGATGTGTCCCCACCCATCCAGCCTGCCTCGTTCCCCTCCCAACAGAGAGAGAGGTGACGGAGGGGGAGAGCTTTTCCCTGACCTTAGATGGAACCCAGATATGTCACTTAAAAGCCATTATTTCAAGAAATCCTTGCTGGGTGTACTGCATAAGTGCCATGGATGCAGCCTCCGGATGAATTACTACTTTAAGTTTCATAATGAAGTATATATAGTCCAGGATCTAGTGTGTGGGGGGAAAATAAACTTCAGTGGGGGTCAATTTCGAGAGGAGGTGTCAAAGTGTTGTTAAACTCGCCGAGCAATAACGCTTAAGTACTCCGTGATTTGCACTAATTGGTATGAAATCACCCACCGCGGCGCTTTAAGTGCAGCCGCCGCACCGCTTTGGCTTCGCTTAACCCTCTCTGCTCTGTGTCAGCGTCGATTCCTTCTGACAGCTTAGGAACACAAATGCGAAAATTGCACATGTGGATCGCCCACCTTGTCGAAGCTCTGCGAGTCGCAGGTATTACAAAGCTGCATGCGCGGGCGGGGAGCGGATATTGGACAGGAAATCTTCCGTCGCCCTCTTTTTGATCGGGAGTGACTGCAAAGCGCCATTCGCCGTCATCTCCAATTAACACGTAAAGGGTTGCAGATACTCTTCGGAAAGTGACGCTAACTTTTTTTTTGTATTTTTTTTGTACAGCCCCTCGCGAAATGCTTTCAAGTGCAGTACAGCTGTTGGTACAGGAGGTAGACTATGCACCCACTACACCCAAAATGTGATATGTGAGCTATGCTTTCTAACCACCTGTCCACATACCAAGACTCACACAGATTACACACATGCGTGCACGCATACGCACACACAAACACAAACACACGTGCGCACTCACTTGCACTCGCACGTGCGCACGCACACACAAACACAAACACAAACACACGTGCACGCTCACTCGCACGCACGCACGCACACACACACACACACACACACACACACACACACACACACACACACACACACACACACACACACACACACACACACACACACACACACACACACACAAATTCAAAGGCAAACTATGATCATTGACGAAAAACTCCCTATTAGCATTCCTATTAGCAGCAAGATTTGTGAACTGTTTGTGACAAAGGAAGATTAGCCAATGGAATACAATCACCCTAAGTGCTATCTGTACTGTATCTGGACTTTGCCCATGTGAACAGAGCTGCTACGTTAAACAGGCTTTAAATCTGAGCTTTCCAGAAAGTCTTGAGGAAATAGTTTTGCATAGTCTTTGTTTTTTTACAATAACAATATACTGACATACTCTGTTTACAAGATGCCTTACCCCCTCCAACTTATATGCCTGCCATATACCAATTGTTTGTTGTTTTTATTGCAGTTGTGACACCTGATTTGGCAATGTAAATGTTTGTTTTCTCATGCCAATAAGGCTCCTCCTATAATTGAATCGGTAGAGAGAGAGCGGTGACAAATTGTCACAATATTTCAAGCATTTCTTTTTTTCTTCCCTTGTTCTCCTTTTTAAAGAAAGCAGGGAGTCAAGTGCATAACTGTGCACGGGCCAGCGATGAAGCACACAGTCGCGAGAGAGGAGAGATTATGTGACGTCGAGGTATCAAAACCACATCAATTAGCTCCGTCGGGGGGATGGCGAGGGTGTCCCACACCACGCATACGGCTAGACGGACAGACAGGGAAGCCTGTTTGCTCACTCAAAACACAGCCGTCTAAGAGCCATCGTACTGGAGTGCTCGATATTATGCCACGGCAGTGCACACATATACACACACACACACACACAGGCCACGCAAGCACACGCACACACACGTAGCATGTTAATTGCTACTTTTAAACTGTGTTTGTGTGGTCAGTTATTGTTGTTGTTATTATTATTACCCTTATTATTATTATGTATTTATTTATTTTCCTACTTGTCATATTTGGCCTGGTGTGTGTGCTCGGATATGCAAATACTGTCTACAAGGAGTTAATGCATATGCTGCGTACACACGTACACGTGCACACACTCCAGACACAAACACAAGCATCCCCACAAACACACACACACACACACACACACACACACACACACACACACACACACACAGTCCCATCATGAAATGTTTTTTCCCCTTTACTGTGTGATGAAAATTCATGACACCATAGACGTGTGATGAATTTTCATTCTATGCAGCAGAGTGGCGCCATGAGAGGAAAATGTTTGTAAACTGGAGGGGGAAAAGGATATGCCATTATACCTCCCTGTTTACCCTGACAACAAAAGGGTTTGCTTCTTAAGGATTAATAAGGCACCGTCACCTAAAAAAAAGATTTCCATTGGAAAAGTATATGCAAACTCTCACTCCTGAATGGGGGGGGGGGGGGGGGGGGGGGGGGGGTGGACTAGCTATTAATTAAAAGTGGAACAGGTTTCTTATTTTAGTGGAAAAGTGTAAAAAATTACAAGTCTTTGTTGAGAGGGGCCCAGGAGCAAAGCTTTCATTAGCCTACATGCATGGCAAAAGCAATTCATCAACTGTAATTTTGCCTCAATGGGCAAAAAAAAGAGAGGGATCAACCTCAAGCATGCTATTTACGGAGATTTACGGAAGTCTGGGAAATGCTAATGTGATTAACATTTATCTACAACATGTTTCCAAATGGCCCTTGCCATTCGTCCGTCGTGTCCACATTTCGCCTTCAGATTAAGTTATTGCACATATACCCACACGGAGCGGGAGAATACACAGCAATATAGAATCTGCTCTGCTGTGTGTGTGTGTGTGTGTGTGTGTGTGTGTGTGTGTGTGTGTGTGTGTGTGTGTGTGTGTGTGTGTGTGTGTGTGTGTGAGAGAGAGAGAGAGAGAGAGAGAGAGAGAGAGAGAGAGAGAGAGAGAGAGAGAGAACCAATGATGATGCTCCCCCCTCCCCGTTTTGACAATTCTCTGTCACATTAGCAGCGGATTTCTCTTCCCCAACAATCCCCTCCCTTGCCTAAATATCTCTCTTTATGTGTGTCTGTCCCTCGATGAAGGCGCGGCGGCGTGCAAGAGCAACGCTGCTTTTGTCCTCGCGAGTGTCTCTCTCTCTCTCTCTCTCTCTCTCTCTCTCTCTCTCTCTCTCTCGAAAAATGTGAACTGTTCCACGGATTATAGCCGAGCAGAGATTTATTTAATGCATCCTCATAGAGTATTGTTGAAATCTATTTTGGGATACGGGTTGGGGTTGTGGGGGGAGGGGGGGGGGTGTTGCCAAGCTCTAAGCCTGGTAATATATGCCTGCTACAGTTTAAGAGAGAGGGTTCGGAGACCCCTCTTTATGTGTGGATCATATGGGCTCACACAAAGTCATTGAATATGAAAATATCGAGGGGCTGCTATGGCATATTTATTGTTTTCGCACAGGCAGCGAAACCCCCCAACCCACCCTCGGAAAAAAGGCTTGTTTCCATGCCCTTTTCTCCTGTCTCTTGTTTGTATGGCCCTGTTTAAATATTTGATGTCCTAGAGAGAGAGAGAATGTTTGTGATATTCTACAGATAAGATACATGCATATGCCATGAGTATAGACAGACAGAGAGAGAGAGAGGGCCCCCTGTTTAAGATGCTGGCTTAAGGTTTATTCTGAGAGGCCAACACAAAAGCCATAAGGATGGCGAACCCCGCGAGTGCATTTGCATTTAAGCTGCGGATTTTGGGGAAAGAGCTAGAGCTAGAATGAATACTAATAATGTGTCTTATTTAAAATGCTAAGTATTTACCTTTAGAATTTCAACCTGCCAAAAAATCATACAAAAAAAACATAAAAAATTAAATAAAAACATGTTCATCCCGATGATCCCATCTCCATTACATTACAGTTTAATCGGCGGATATGTTATTGTAGGTGGAAATCTTTTGATTTTTTTTTTTTTTTTGCTGACACGAAACGTATTTACGAATGTCATCAGCATATACGGCAATCCTCCACTTACGATGGACTTGAGCCTCGTATTATCAAATCAAAATCTCCATGCAAAGTCCCCCGACGATTGCAACCGACCATGGCGAATCCCATGATGCAGTGTCTACACTGAACTACGCTTCCCAGCATGCCTCGGGGTTTGGGGGGGGGGGGGTCTCCTCCGCCTCACAGTGAACAGGGTAAGGCAATGTGACAGAGAGTGACACAAAAGAGGAAAGCCAGGGGGGCACGCAGGAGTGGGTAGGGGGAGAGAGCCGGACAAAAGGGGAAGACATGGGCTTTGCACGGAGGACATGATAAAGCCAGGAGCATTATCGTCAGTGAGAAAGACGCGGGGCCATACTTCAAACGGGATTTTCTCTCCATGACAGGATACTGTGCTGCTGACGCCGAGCAAATAGCTCTCTCTCTCTCTCTCTCTCTCTCTCTCTCTCTCTCCGTAGCAGTATATATATATAGCCTTGGGGGAGTCTAGGCTCTTAGGAAATTCAACAAACTACACATTGCAATGATAGAATCTTCGGGCATAGTAGGAACCGTAGATGATATAAGGGGAAAAAAAAATTACCTGCCATGGTTAGACTGTGTCAATCCCTTACCCCTATGTCTGATCACTGGTTAGACTGGCATATTCACACTAGTGCCAAGCCCTTACTCTTGTGTTGGATCACTGGTTAGGCTGGCCAATACCGATATGACCAAAATAAAGGCCGATATCCCTACAGTATTGAGATATCTCTAGGTAGAATTGTGGTTTTACATTCATTTACAGAAGCCATATTAACTGCAAAAAAATGACAAAAGTGCATGCTATAATAAAGAGGCGTTATAATTGCAGATGCCTATGAGGGGAGGCATTCCTTTTTTCTTTGTTTTTTCTTTTTTCACAAATTTAAACTCTCTTGCGAGGAATTAAGCCACAGGGTTCAATCAATTAGTCTGCGATTATTATTACTTCTTGTTGTTATTGCTAGTCCCCAGCTAGCCGGGCTGTTATGGTAACCCTACACACGGCCCACCGTACTAATCCTCGGCCTTTCCTTAACCCTAACCTTTTACTCTCTTAATCAACATCATATTCCGAGTGAGCGGGGGCAAAAATATTGACATGTTATCTCTTTGCTCCGTTGTTCAGTGGGAGAATACACTTCTTCTCTCGGGTCTCGGGAAAAAAACATGTCGTCCCACAAAGTTGTTTGCGAGCAGGCGCATGTGTCTATGAATGTTTAAGCACGTGGGTGCATGTGTGTGAGCTTGCGCGTCCGTTTTATTCTGTCCCACGGCTGCTTGGTTGTTGGTTTTTGATCCTTTGTCTGAACTGAAGCTCACCACGACATTAGAGTCCCTATAAATTAGAAGAAGAAAGGCTCTCGTTTTGCAGATGGGTTCATTTGGGGCGGTGGAGCGTCTTTATAGCTCCCTCTCTCTCTCGTACATTACGACGTTATACCGACAAATAAAGAGTATGGTGTCTAGGTCTTAGATGTTGTGGTTAGCACGCTAGATACTTTGCGCTAATAAAACACAAAGAAGAGCGCAAATACAGTGACCGCAGCTAGACACTTTTTTTTCTCTAATGTTTTATGCTGTACCAGACTGCAAGGAAAAGCTATCTTTTTCATTGTATTTAATATTCAACCCATCTGTCCTCAATTCCACCCTCCCTTCCTCCCCCCCCAAAAAATGACGAGGAGTTTGATATCCGACGACAAAATAACTGGATGGCGAGATAATAAAGGAGGAAGAGCGAAAACCGGTGCAGTGGCAGCGGGGCAAACAACGCCATGACTAGAGAGAGAGACAAAGATATTTCCTATGCAAAGCTCACACACGGTGTCATGTGTGATAGCGGCGAATCCTGTCCAAGTCACACGCGGGAGGGGGGCTGGGTGGGGGCACCAGAAACGAGGTCGGTGGGGCCGCCTGCATCATTTCCAATGACTCTCTCTCTCTCTGTCTCTCTCTCTCTTAGCTTTGATTCGGTTGATCCGGTATCTCGCCATATAGCAGAGAGGGGACACAAAGCAGATTTCAGCTTTGGGCTAATCTCATTAAGAAACTCTAACCACCCCTATGAGGAGAGGAGAGGAGGGGAGGGGAGGGGAGGGGATGAGGGAGCAGCAACTCATTCTGTGCACCGTTTGCCAGAGCCAAAGCCAGGCTCAGGGAGGCAGGTGTAATGTTACATAATTAGCCTCTAAACGGTAAAAAGGAGATTATTGCAAATGGCCCTACTACTAGCCAGCACATGCACACAGTCGGTTCAGTGTGGACCCCCGTGTGTCCCCCAAGACTCCCTCCATGCCTACCGCGCTACATGCTGCCGGTCTACAGTCAGTGAGGCTGAAAGAGAAGGGTCCCAGGGGGAAACGGGAAAAACAGCTTTATTTTGCAGGAAAAAAATGTGCAAGCCTGTCAGAGATGGGTGTAACTAGTAACTAGTAATATTATTACTTTTCTCTGTAAGTAAAATACAACAGGATTACGTCCTACGAAACAGCAATAATATTGCAGTTACATCTACTATATTACTAGATACTTTATATTACTAGATACGTGATGCTGCTGCTACTACTACTTTGCATTGGTGAAGGGAGATACAGTATGCTCATATGTTACATATTACTCTGAATCCAAGTAATAAGCAATGCATTATTATTACACTTCTAAAGGGGTAATAAGTAATAAATTACTCTTCTATCGCCTAACTCTGCTGCCCACACGGCTCCAATTAAAAAGACTTTGGTTCCACAGTGGTATTTTGAAATAAAAACAGCCATTGAAATATATTGAAATACATCAATCCATCTATTGAAACTTTCCCAGAGGCATTGGAGAAAGTGTTCAAGAGAAGAAAAAAATATTTTATTTTATTTTATTTTATGGTTAATAGCACAGGCAGGCTCTTTTAGAGCAGGAATGAATAACAGAGCTGAATTTAGCATGTAAACATGTGGCTATAGGTGTAATTTTAGAGAACACAGAAGTGAAGCTTTCAAGCATTCTCTCACATGGCATAATAAATGAAAACGGTACAACTTAGTCCCGCATGCAAAGGGTCAAATTTGTTCAGAAATCCACATTGTTACATCAATCTATTCGGCCCCTAACCCGCACATCCCTGCCAACAACTAAATAACAATGTTTTGAGGGCAGAAAACGGCGCACGACTGAATGTAGCGAGGCCGGTGCGGGGGAGCGGTGGTCGTTGAGATGTCCTGTCAACTGGCAGAGCTAAGGGGTATATAGCTCTGTGCTCAAACTCCCCGCGAAGAAACGGGCCCCGCCGGACTACAGATAGAATTGATGGAGGCCGTATGATCCCGAGGAGCCCGCACCTAGTCACTCATAAGCTCACCGAGAGGTGGATTACCATGTCAGATTGTTGCCATATGTGGCACGGAGCAGCAGTGACAGTGATCAAGCACTACCGTTTGGACCGACCGTCTGTCGCCCGTATAGTCCGACGAACACGAACGAAACCCCCCCCCCCCCCCGGAGTTCAAACAATCAAGGGGGTGATGCGTTGTCTGATCTTAAACTATAGAGCAGCGGCTCTCAAACTATTTCATGTCAAGGACAACCCCCCCGCCCCCCATTAGGCGCTATCTTTGAAAAGATCTTCCAAATCCCCATAAGATCTGCCAGTTTTATTATTACTTAACAATGCCATTGGTTTATTGTCGTCGACTGTCAGTCTACCTAATAATAGTGAGAGTGGCGACACGATTTGATCTTGCCGCCTCTTGACTCACGCCTGGCTGGAGCTCTGAAAGTTCCAAACATACAGTACATACAGCTAACCACTGCATCACAATACAACCTATTCTTATACAATATACATGAACTAAAGGGACTTATATAACAAGCCATTATTCCCCAAAGTGACAAGACATCTGTTAATGAGTTAAAATGTCCTAAAATACCGTAATTTCGCCAATTTACCCACAAACGTGCATCCTGCTGTCGACTGAGCTGGATGGGCGAGTGTGGTTCGTTTGGAACTCAGGATAAATGTACCATTGTACACAGAGGCCCGCACACCGTCTATACTTGCAAGTAACTTTTTATTAGAGCAACGTTTCGGTCAACGGACCTTCTTCAAGCATCCCTCGTTTGGAACTCCAAATCCCTCCTTAGGGTAAATTGTGACATCACATGCGCTTTTCAGCCAATAGCATGGGATCAACGGGAGTGTCATTACACTCCTATTACAGTGCGTTAGGTCTACCATGCCTTGAAGTGCGATTGGCTGCTTTTGGTGATTACGTAATGGTGACGCAATCAGATCTAAACCTGAGAGTCTACAAATAATTTGATTCTAAAAAATAAAATGAGACATGTTTCTTATTAAAACTATGAATCTATGTCTATATTGCATATTCAAACGTAATGTATTTGGCTAAAAGTTCTAAAAACTAGACCAGACTGGAAAAAAATGTTGTTTTTTTAAGACTAAAGACTACATGGGACAAAAATACCAAAAACAAAATATACACATCCTGGATCTCCCTCAAGGACCCCCACGCAGCCCAGGGGTCCCCAGACTCCACTTTGGGAACCACTGATACAGTGCAGAAGAGCGCTCTGCTGGCTATAGAAGCACATCGGGACCCCCCCAGCCAACATTATTGTTATCACCCACCGAAACATGCTAATTACAAAAACAGATGATCCAAAACACACACACGCCCGCGCGCACACACGCACGCACGCGCACGCACACACACACACACGCACACACACTCACTCTCTGGGCATGGGCAGGCCCCATGCATGCAGTTTAGAGAGGACCCAAAGCAAAGGCAGCATTCCTTTGTTGCCCCTCTCTCTCTCTCTCTCTCTCTCTCTCTCTCTCTCTCTCTCTCTCTCTCTCTCTCTCTCTTTTCAGACAACTATAGCCGCCGAAACATCGTCTAGTAGTTACATAAAGTTGTATAACAAATGAGCCTGGGACTCTTTGAAACCGGCTGACCACACAAGCCTGGAGGAGCCACTATATGGGACCCCCCCCCCCCCCCCCCCCCCCCCCCCCCCCCCCCCCCCCACCCCCCCCCCCCCCCCCCCACACACACACACACACACACACACACACCAAACATGTGGCAGCAATAAGATGGCCCCGCCTTTCTGCAAGACATGTGGGAGACACTGCATTCCAGTGGAGCTCATTAAAGCTCAAAAACAAATCCGACAAACACTGGCCCACGTTGCTAAAGGAGCACAATGCAATATGCATAAGGAGCAGTACAGGGGCAGGAATCACGCCGGCCGTTATATTAGCCGCAACGCGCGCTGCCGATCGGACGCCTGCGACAATATAGACGTCATTATAATATTAGTTCAGCCACTTTCATGTTATGAACCGTCGCCATTGACAGCTAAAGATTTTTTTTCTTTCTTTCTTTTTTATTGAAGAACAACACTGACCGTAGCCTCTTCAGATGTGGTTTTTAGCACTTAAAAACTGTCACAGAACCAAGGCTTATACATTTATTATGCTGTTTTGTTCCACCATGTCTGACGGCCGCAGTTAAAAGCCATGTTGTCTGTTTAACTTGGCTATAAAGACACTATTGCTGGGCTTTTCTTCGTTTGAACCACCCCCCTCCCCCCAGACAATTGCATGAGCAAAAAAAAGGATGGGCTTTGGAAAAAAATGGTTATATTGTCAAACGTGACATGATATTCAATTTGCGCGCGTGACATCACTGTAGACACGTGGACGTGTGTGTATTCACTTAAGATTGATAAAAAAAAGAAAGAAAAAAACTCAATAAAAATCAAATGCCCATCGGGGTTGAGGCTTCGACTATGAGAAGACATCTGGCGTGATTATTTTCAGCTCTTCAAGCTAATCCTCCTCTAAATGCAAACGGAGTGGAGGAGAATATGTGCCAAATGGCTTTAGAGCAACGACTTGTTGGAAAAGATTTAAATGAGTTTTATAGAAAATGTTAGAGGCATTATTGGAAAACACAGTGAGACAATTGTAATTAGTTTTCAGCCTGTCATATTTATAATCATTATCCCACTTTTTAGACATGCCAATTTTTGACTCCCCATTAACCGTTTGCAGGCAGCAGGCTGCGAAGACACATGCTGTATCAACACAGTCTCTCTCTCTCTCTCTCTCTCCTCCCCCTCACGCCACGTTTCTGAACAGCTTTCGCTCTCGTTGCCGCTGAGCGATAGATGTTTGATATGTTTTGCTCGAGAGACTTGACCGGGAAACAAAACGACGGCGATGCTCGAGTCGTCTTGTTGTGCGTGCACACGCATGCATGCACGCAGAGCATGCGATACAACATACCATTCATTCAGAGGTGGCCCCAGCATGAGCTGCAGCTATAATCTGCTTGTCAGGGTTGACTGCCAAGCACATCAGCCCACACACTCCACAATATGACTTTATTCATGTCAGAGAGAGACTGCGAGATCTGGGACAATATTGACTGCACTCTGCCTGCCCACCAGAACACAACACATCACAACACAACGCAACACACACACCCACCCTCAAGGAAAACAAAACTACATTTTGTCAAGGAGGTGCAGATGCTTAAGAAGAACATTTGGCAAGATTGAGTGTTTTCACATAATAGTTCCAGCGGCCCTGTATTCTGCATCAGGGGGCGATCTTGAGAGCTTGTAGATCAGTTGTTTTGGGAAATGGGAGGGACCTTGTAGAGCCCCCTGCAAGTGGGACTCCGGTCAATTAGGTGTATATATATATAGGGTTTACAGTAAGTGGCTAATACAATTACAAAAAAGCAGAAAAAAAATAGATATGACACCACGTGATTGTAATGCTCATCACCCAAATGATCCGAGCCAAAAAAGCAGACATCTTGAAATAGCTTTAAAATGTTTTGCCAGCAGTCAAAGAAAAAAGAAGGTCTTGTGTGAGGAAGAGCCGTACAGTGTGTTGCTCCGAAATGTCACTGCCATGAAATAAAATCCTCTTAATGGGAGCAATTTGGTGTGTGGATCTTTCTGCTCTAATATACATAGCCGGCAGTCAAAACACATGCTCGCATTTTATAAATATGGAACCTAGACGAGCATATGCACACATTTTTTCCGATTGCCGTAAATTTGGCACGTTGTAAATTTAAACCGAGGGATATGTAACGTCTACTCTGACCAAAGAGCGAAAGAAAAATGTTTATTCAACCGTGCTTATTGTTTTACGCTACGCTCGGGCATATGATGATAGCTTCCTCAATTCAGATGACAACCTTTTTTCTTCTTTTTTGCTTAGAGGAATTGCTTAAAGAACATTATAAAAAGTTTCTATTAATATTATTATTATTAGGTTTTCTGAACTAAAAACACAAAACAACTTTTTGCATTCATTACATTCTGTGGTCTGGAGGTTTACTGGCTCACAAGACAAGTGCTCTGACTTTCCTGCCAATGGTGATGTCACAACTTACAAATTTTGCTGTTTTGCCTGTTTTCATTGCACCTCAAAAGGCTTCAAAACCCCCAGAGAAAACAAAAAACTCCAGACCACAGAAAAGCCAATGAATGTGAAAAGTTCAGGTTTTTTGGGGTGTGATTGTGGTGATAAGACCTAAAAGAAAAACAAAAAAGTCAAAAATTAGTAAATTAACGTTGTGAAACCTTTAAATTCTCAGCACTTCTTCCGACTGTCATCTGTAGCCCAACAGATAGCATTATGATCCAGCTTGTAAATGACTCATAGCGGTGCAATAATAAAAGTGGCTGGCAAGTGATGGATTGAGCTGGAATAACTCGGTCGCCTCCTGCCTTATTTCATAAATCCACTAATAGAGCAGTGACCTGGGCTCTCCGGCACGTCATAAATCCATATCAGCAAAATTAGAAACTTCAAAAAAACACATAATATAGCAAAATACATGCGTAATACGTTCAATTAAAGAAATGCATCTAGGGGTCAAACGGGCAAAGGTTCGCACACACATTAGGAGCGAAAAGCCGTCGAGCAATCATTTAGAAAGTAATAAGTCCCTGATAAAAAGAAGAAAGGGA
The DNA here is from genome assembly GCA_039105355.1 of Benthosema pterotum. Taxonomy (NCBI): domain Eukaryota; kingdom Metazoa; phylum Chordata; class Actinopteri; order Myctophiformes; family Myctophidae; genus Benthosema; species Benthosema pterotum. The sequence goes on from CM076974.1 coordinate 2,272,807, forward strand.
CGGCGAGGACATCTGCAGACGATTAAGGCCTTGCAAATTTACAATGAGGAGGACGAGCGATGTCAAGTTTTCGCACTAATTTAATATAAGTCTCTTCCTGCAGATCCGGATATTTCAAGAAGTTTTTTTTTTTTTCATGCCTTTTGTGATTTAAATGTTATCTCTTGACCGGAGTTAGCAGCAAAACAAAATGCCATGACAGAAATAGCATTGCCCCAGATGGAGAAGATATGAATGTGCTTCTGTATACCGGCTTAAAAATCAGTCTCAGGCTCATGTGAGTCGCGTTCTGTGAACACATCCAGGACAGGGAACCCCCGGTGTTTTAACACACTGGCCGCCCTGTTGATCATATGAGGTACTGCACAGAGCCATGATATATACATACATTCAAGACCTTCCAGTGTTTTTCCACACAGACGTGAAAACATGGCTGCTCTAGGAGTTAGGTTGTTTTGTTTGCTCTCGTTATCGGTAGAATTTTGCCTGCGATGCAATCAAAAGTTACTACGGATATAAATGGAGTGTGCTTTTTACAAAAGAACCGTGGAAAGTTTTTGTTTTGAATGGATTGAGTTTAGGAGGACCGTCGGTAACAACCGATTGCTATCGGTTGTTACCGATAGCAATCTCGCTAACAACCGGGACATTGCAATGGTGAGACGGTGCCACCGGCCGCTCCATTACTAGTAGATGCACATCTAAAGATCTGGCACCGGCCGGGTGGTGGCGCTATAGCCGCGCGGTTTTAGAGATAAGCGTGTTAAGGATGTTATACTTTAGCTATTTAAAAATCAGATCTATGAGCTCTGGGTGGTTCAGAAAACAGTCAGGATTTACTAGACATTTATTTGTACAATCAGGTCTCGGTCCTAAATGTCTGAAAACGTCTCTCCTATGTTCACAGTCACGGCGCTATTCAGATAAACCAATAAATAAATGAGTGTACAAATGTGTTGGCCTCAGGGCAAAGAGAGGTTCTGGCTGCCAAGACGCAGCACGCACGCACACACGTACACATACACACACGTACACACACACACACACACACACACACACACACACACACACACACACGCACGCACGCACACACACACACACACACACACACACACACGCACACACACACACACACACAAATGGGGGGGGGGGCAGTGTGCAGTGGAAACCAAAACCAGTGCTATAATACCATTCTCAAACTGTTACCACGTTGACTCCCATCCCATTGAATTGAATCATTGTGAATCAGTGAACCTGACATGCTGACCTGCAATCGTACAAAGATTGCACAAATTACACCTTCTCTCTCATGCACAATAGCGTTTATGAACTATACATCTTGCTGTTTTTACAAAGTGATTCACTGCCAAACATTGTATGATATAAATTGATGTACGGGTGTGGGGTCCTTTGTGATCTCCAGCCCAAACTAGCATTACAATGAGGAAAAGAAAAAAATCTAGGCAAAGAACCTGAGCACTAGACTATTAATATGCTATTCATTTTCAGGATGTCATTAAAAATGGGTCGAGAGGAATGCTGAATATTTTACATTGCCAATTAATAGCTTCTTAGTGGAGGGAATTCATTAGAATTAGGCAGAGCGTTTTGCTTCGCTTTTTTTTTATTCATCAGATTAGATTGTTTCAAAAGAGAGGAAATGAGTGGGTTGCTGGTCTGGACAAAGGCGTATACTTTAGTGCACACGTGAGCATATGTGATGTGATGATGGACGAGTGTGTGTGTGAGATTAGTACAGTATGTTATGCGTCTTCTACGCTGGGCACGCTGTGCTGTGGATTTATCAGACTTTTTATGTCCTTTTCCCATCTAGTGAATGATTGACTGACTGACCAACTGACTGACCACAGTGGTACCAGGCCCTCCCAGGACCGTTTTGTCTTATCGTCTTACAGGAGCGAATGTAACATTTCCCATATGGGGGGGGGGGGGGGGGGGGGGGGGGGGGTAAGAGAGAATGGTATGGGGGCAGCTTCGCGCCACGGGCGATGAAGCCGTACCCATACCATATTCGATTACAGGACTTTTATTGGGCAATCAATAATAACATCAGTTGTTGTTGAAGTTGCAACAGACACGCAGCATGCATAAAGCTAAAGGTCTAAGAGTTTTCAATGAGGAAATGCTGTTTTAGTAGTGCCACAACTGTAGTTAGTTAGTAGCAGTAGTGTTTCAAATCATTTTACTTTCATTTGAAATATTGTGGGTTGTTTTGCATGCCATCATGTGGTGGGGCAGGCTGGATCATTTAGGGGGGCATTGCCCCCCCATACCCATGCCTAGATCGGACCCTGTCGTCTTAGCCAACATGTCTGTCTGTATCCGGGTGTACATTTCTGTCTAATTCAATCAATCAATTAATCAATTGAAAGTATGCATAGAACAAGACATAGATAGAACATAGAAAAAAGAAACGCAAAGTAATTGCTGCAAAGTAAAAGGTACAAAATTGTTCTCTTGGGTGCAATGGAATAGAAGTAAAAGTATTCAAAATTGGAAATACTCAAGCAGCCAGTGTCTCGGATTTTAGTCTATGGAATCTACACTTGACGGAAATAACCGACATACAATCTTGCAGCGCATTGCAAGCTTGTAGATCAGCTATTTTGAGCATGCAACCAAGTAAAACAACTTCAACTCAAACCCTCCCTAACATTTTAGTCTAGTTTTTATCTGTTGACAAAATTGTCAGTATACTGGTATATTACTCTCACTTCCAGTCATCATTTTCCTTTAATTCTCATTTTATCCTGCAGTGACAAAATGTAGTTGATGGATAGTTTGTCATAGTAGCCTAGATTAGTCGCCGAAATCAACACTGACAACAATCTCATATCTCAGAAATACTGTTATTTAGATGAGGTGTGGAATCTGGCCTCAGTTCTAGTGTGTCCATTCCTTATACTTCAAACAATGAATTTGAATTGTGAAAAGTTAACCATTTTGGACAGTATGAGGTTTACACCTGGACAGGACAGAATTGCAACGAAGATATATTTCAACCAAATGTTCATCAAACAAAAAGCAGGTGAACACTGCAACGTGTCTTGCTGTTACAGTACAGCCCTTTGCAGTTTCTTTTCTTCATTTTTGTGCCCCATTTAGGCTCTAATATTCCGCAAGGAGAATGAATACATTTGTTGACTAACAGCGAGGATAAAACTCCTTTAAATATTCAAGAATTTTTAATCTGGTTTAATATTTCCACCCGTTTTATGCAAATGGTACTCTATTAGCATAATCTCATTTGAGAATACATCCTTTTAAAGTGAAAGATTATGAGCATTTTTTTCTCTTCCAGAACACATAAATCAAATGGTGTATATTGAAATGTTAATGTTTTAAAGTCGGTGTGCCGAAAACAAGCACATTTACATATATACTTTTTAAATATATTTTTTATATTTGCATTAGTGGATCCACACATCGCACAGACACACAAAACACAAGCTTTAAAAACACCACGAGGGGGAAAAAACATCCAAGAGCTTAAATGTTACCGAGGAGAAAAGAAAAAAAATCCATCTGGTTATAGGCAATAGTAAATAGCGTCTTTGTACACTAGCTGTTTTACAGCATAATAGTACATATTTTTCACCCCCCTGTATCTTTTTTCGAGTATCGCTTTTCCAGCTTGTCCGACGCTGCACTTGACAGGTAGGAAGAAATGTGATTTCCTACAGAGGAGTGGAGGAGAGGACAGGATAGGAGAGGAGAGGAGAGAGGAGGGAGGGGAAAGGTAGGACATTACCTCCAAGGCATTTAAGTGGAAACGGGCTCTAGTAAAAGCTTCGGTGTGGTAGAGATATCGAGGTTGGATAAAGACATAAGAAAGGACCATTATGTTTGCCAGGGGGGGTGACTCTATCTCTCTCCACCCCCCCCCCCATCCATTCCCCCCACCCCTCCTCCTCTTTAGGTTTACCTTGAACTTGTGGAGGAGTTCAGTGGGTCTGGGTCTCTTACCTTACCTGCCCAGTCCTCCACTCCTCCAGTCCCAGACGGCATGCATGGCAAGGCCTCCGCTTAGGAATGCAGAGAGCGCCGCGGCCACTCAAGCCCGTCTGTGACCCATGCCATACCGGCTCCGTTTTCAAACCCCGGGTCTACCTTACCTCTTTTTTTTCCCCCAATGGAACTTCAACTTTACCTCCCCCCTCCTCGCCCTCCTCCTCCTTCGTAACACAACATTAACTGCCAAAGAAGCTGGAAATGTATTATCGAGCCCCCACGCGCACACTCCACCCCACCACCACCTCCACCCCACACCCAAAGCTTTGGATTGCTTCCCCTCATAAATAAGATCATTATACCAGTGGTAATCCCATTAAATAGATCATTTTGCAAAATATCTAAATCCAATTAATAAAGTGTTTTCAGAGGGGGGTGGGTGGGGGCGGAGGGAGTGCAGCAAACAGTGCTTTTCAGAAGGCTGACATGCTGCCACTTCTTTCTTTGTTCACCGCCGCGTGCCTCGGTATACTGCAAGTACCACGATATATTAATAATCACGAAAACCGTCCGCCCTGAAGCGGGCTCAAAATGAAACAAAAACAAAACAAAGATGCACGCACGCACCTTGCTTATTCTCACCAAGTCTGTGTTCATATGAACATTATCAATGCATCATGGTTAACAAATGCCTGCTTGGATTCTTCTTTTGCTCCGTTATAGTATTCAAATTCCTGCCATACGTTTCTCAGTGGAGCTCATTGTGTGTGTTCTCCCGAAGAATGACCTTATTTCTATAATCCTGTCAAAATTCTACTTGCAAGGCTGGCCGGCCGGCCCCGGGGGCCCACGACGCACGTGACCTAAAAAATAACACATTTTAAATGGTGGCCAGATGGGCTGACAAATTAGCCATTTATGGAATTAATCTTAATAGTTTTCTAAATCGCTATACCAAAAGACTCATCCGCGTGGAAGTGCCCTCTGTACGGCCTTGAACTCTTCCAAGTTGAGCGATCCTAGTAGCACTGTTCACTATTAAAACTGTGTCACGGGCTGCAAAAAAGGACCATTTAGCCAGAATATTAGAAGGAGAGCAAACTCTTTTTAGTAATTAATAGCTCCTGTATAAACTAACCTTCTGTGAGCACAGATGCGTTACAATCCTAAATCCCACCCCCTCAAGTGCTTGTGTTTGTTCCACTAAAACTAATAAAGTGTATAATCCGATGAAGGATCATATCCCGCGCTTTGATCGTGCCTCCGAGTGGGTTGTTTCACCTTTGTTGGAAAGTGCGTACACCGTGGTTAAGAACGTTTCCGTATCTTTTCATGTTTTTTTTTTCTTCTTTTTTATCGCCATCCTATACCGAAAGCTGTTGTAAGGGAAAACACTTTTGTGGTTAAATGAATTAGGAAAGAAAAAAAATACTATAGCGAGCGCCCCTGGGTTGATGTTAGCACGTTACTATATCTCACCCGGAGCAGACTAATTCGACTGCCGACAAATCGTCTCTGCACATGATTTGTTTCGAGTGTTCTGACAACTCCATTCACTTCCATGGGTTCCAGAGACAACAAATAGGTACAAGTTTTGGACTGGAAGTAGACAGAAATGAACTCGGCTTTAATGATCTCAATCTATTCTAGATTGTTGCACACACATGCCCTAAAATAGCTCTTATTTGCTCTGTTGAAAACAATGTATTTCCAACCCCAGTTTGTCCCTATGAAGAGGCTGCATTAACAGCAGCTCGGCCCTCTGGGCACATGACCTCTGGGCACCCCCTGGATCCCATGGGCACGTGTATTTAGATCCTCAACAAATAAAAACTTGCCTAAAATGTCATGAAAGGGATTAGTGGAGAAGAGATTCACTATGTCCCAAAACTATGGAATGCACTTACCATTGCAATCAGAACGGCAGACTCACTCTCTATCTTCAGCCGCAGTACGAAAACACAACTCTTCAGATTCTATCTTGGATTATATAGCACTTGCAGATATCCTAGATAGCATGTAGATAGTAGATTTAGATAGCAGTTACGTACAGATATCCTGCTGTTATGTTTTCAGCCCATGTTTGACACACATTAACTACTTTGTATGCATTTTACCATGTTGTAGTGTGTCTGCCAAATGTATCACCATGTTTTAATGCTTAAATTGTAAAGTAAATCGTAAATTCACTAATCTGTATGCATATGATATGTATTGACATGTTTTTTCTTTTGTTCATGCTTAATGTCGCCCTGGATTAAGAGGGACTGCAAAATGCCTGAATTGTAAATTGTATGTCATGTTACGCTTGTTTGCATGCTGAAAATAGTAGTTCTACAAGCTCACAAGTCCTTGTAGATCGGCTATTTTCAGCAAAAATCTGTCATCACAAAGGCATCAAGGCCCAAACTATCGACTAATGCTAAAACATTCCAGGTGACTAAAATTTGACTGAAAACTAAAGCAAAACTAAATTCAGGAGACTATTATGACTAAAACTACAGTAAAAGCAAAAATAGCTTTTAAAGCTGCCCTCTATACTCAACAATCTAATTAGAAGAAGAGATGGGTGTAACGAGTAATATTATTACTTTTCTTCGTAATGAGTAATATAATGAGATTACTTCCTAAGAAACAGTAGCGGTATTGCGTTGGTGAAGGGAGATGAGTTAATGCCACTTTACTTTGACCTAAAAAGTGCAATGAACAGCAATCTAGTATTATTACAGTCAGACATACAAAGCCATCTAGTGTCAGAGTTGCGACATTGAAACAAAGAAAGCTCTTCTGTGTGTCCTCCTTGGATGACTCTTCTGACTAAAAAGATTGTGTTGTTGTACTTAGCGTTTTTTGCAGGTGGGGTGGTGCAAAAGTAATATACAAGCAATATGTAATGTGTTACATACTCTTTAGTCCAAGAAATAAGTAATGTAATTTGATTACTCTTCTAAAGGGATAATAAGCAACATTTTACTCTCCTAACTATTACTGCCCAATGATTAGAAATATCTCTGATTAGAAGTAACAATTCTTTTCATCTGCTGGCTGTAAAAAAGTGGGCTAAACTGTCAGGTTTTTAGTTTTGCTTTTGTGTATTTTTTTTCCTTCACCAATAAGGACAAGGCGAGCGAATGGCGGGGAGAGAGAGAGAGAGAGAGAGAGAGAGAGAGAGAGAGAGAGAGAGAGAGAGAACAAGGGGGAGTATAAAGCGATGCAGTGCAGAGATTGAGGTCGCCCCCCCAACCCACCCCTCCCCTCTCCTCCTCACTCAGGGGTCAAACTCGAGGGGTTAATACCTGGTGTCCAACACAGCACATAAAGTCCGCTGAGCTCATCACACTAATTAAACAGACACACATCCTCTCAGAGCTCCGATGGCCAATCGCTGCCAGCTAAAAAAGCACTCCATTCATGGGACGGCCAGCGGCCGGGTGTTTTTTTTTTTTCTTCTTCTTCTTTTGGCAGATTGGTTGGTGCAGCAGCGTGTGGGGGGTGGGTGGGTGGGTGGGCTACAGAGGGAAATGCTACCTGCCCTCCTTTCCTACGGGTTTGATTAATGCGAAGAACAATGGCGCTCTTGTGGCCCCGTCAGCCACCGCTCCACTTGGTTATGGTTCAGCGCTCCAGCCATGGAGAGAGAAGACAGAGAGAGAGGATAGGGGACTGCATGTTCCAGGACTCGTACCCACCACCTTACCAATACCAGACGAGTCGCCCCCTTTACCAATACGCCCTGAGTGTATGGATACTGGAACTGCCCGGCCTGGTATTCCTAAAGTGACCTAAAGTGTCAATTTACTCCTAAAGTGAGTAAATTGACACTTTGGCTCTAAAATATTTTTAATACCGTTCATTATTTATTAGTTATTAAACAGTGGAAACACTGCTAATAAATATCTCTTTTCACATTTTCTTTTTTTTACCTAGACTTGAAGAAAGTTTTTTTTTTTATCTTTTCCTTTTGTATCTAACTGGTTTGACCATTCCTGTGTCTTGCTCTTGGCGTAACGTTGAGTCAAATGACAGCTTAGCAATTACCCTCCGAGGGATAGAGACGTCACTCCACCGAGGGACTGACAGCGTAATGTTATGTGTGTCAAAACTCGGGAGACATAATTAATTGCAGCACTGCTCCCTCGCTCGACTCACAAAGACTTGTTTAGAGCTCTGTTACCTACACCAGAGCAAGGTCCATTTATACTGCGTTGGTTTTGGTACGGAAACAGGAAGAGAAACTGAACCACCTGCACTCCCACCATAGAGATGCAGTGCTGTGATTTCTTTTTTTTCCCCCACACTAAAACATAATCATCAGGCACTATTATTATATAAGGCGGAAGATTTGTTTTTGTACCCTACAGTCTTTTTTCTTTTTTTAATGTGGATGCCCGCACCAGTTCATTAGGTTTGCCTGGTAGGTGGATCCACCTGAAGTGAAGCCACACCCACAGCCCACAGCTGTATAGTTGGATTATAAAATGTATTGCGACGTCACTATGTTGTTTATTTCATCGGCATGTTTGACTGTCAAGCTTCCCATTTCCCAGGAAGAAAGCCAAAATACAAAGGGAAGAAATCATTGGAACTACATTTTCAGATGTTCCCTCCGCTATTGCAGGCCTTAAATAAACTGCAGTTTACATGTATGATGGGATGTTTTGCATACAGAGGGGACCTCATGTTTTTTGTAATGTCTTTGGGTACATGTAATGAGCTATACGTTTGATGTTAGTATTTGAACAGACTGTGAAGACAAATTTCCTTCGAAGTCCTCCAACCAGGAATAAGAGACTCCTAACTCAAATCTTCCACTAGGGCAGGGGTGGCCAACCTGTGGCTCGCGAGCCACATGCGGCTCTTCAGCTGGTTACATGCGGCTCTTAAGGGGCTTCCACATGAAGCAGTCAAAAACGCTCGGCCTGGTGCATTCCATATACCAGTGGTTTTCAACCTTTTTTATACCAGGGCCCACCATTTATTCAGAATTTGATTTGAGCCACAGACCACCATTTGATGACATTTTAGCTCCACAGACCCCAAAGCTAAAGATTCCGTTTACTTTTGTCAACAAATCCAGGCTGGATTTCAGAGAAAACAAAACAGTCAAACATACAGATCAAAATGACCATTAATCTTTTACAACTGTACATTCTCTAGTTGTGTAGACTTGGGCTAATTCACATGATGCATATTTTAACTCTTGAGAGCGTAGAAGAGTTACATCTGGCTAACCAACTTTACATCATTTAGCCTGGGGACCACCTGGAATCCTCTCAGGGACCATCTGTGGTGGTCCCCGGTGCCCAACCACTCAACCAAGGACTGATTCCTAGTCGACCGCGGAGGTGTAGGTGTATGTTTTTTGACTTGTCATATACTTTTTTGGATTGTAATCCCTGTTTCTAAATATATGTCTATATGTTTTAATAGTGTGTCTTTGCATTGCGCACCTGCACACAAATGCACGTGTCTTATGGCAGGAGAGGGGAAATCTATTTGCGACCGTGGCGGCCGTTGCGGCGGTTTTCTAACCGTTGTGTCTGTTTGATGTGGCTCTTTGCAGTAACACAGTGAAAAACGTGGCTCTTAGTCTGTGACCGGTTGGCCACCCCTGCACTAGGGTAACTCCAAAGCAAACTCCTCACAACCCAACATTTTATCTAACTGCCACTGTCAATAGTCCGGTCTGTTAGTGAAATGATTGTGCAATTGTGAATAAAAATGCATTATTTTGCATGATGGTTCGTTAGGGTCAGTTATTGAATTTTAGCCTAGTAGCTCTTGGAAAAAATGCGGGGGGAAATTAAAGAGCCCCAAATCCATAGGGCCTCCATCAATAACATGGGAAGGGCACAATAAGGCAAAAACATATCTCATTCATTCTGCTTTAAATATCATGGAATATGTCAAACTAGGAGGTTATCATGATTCTGAATCCATTCAAAGTAATATTTTTGCACACAAAAAAACACAACACAACAAAAATGTGCCGAGGTTAGCACATTTGAGCAAATTTTTGCAAGTGTACATAGAAGGATGTAGAAATTATATGGGCCCCTGGGCCACCACCAGCCAAAGGGCCCCCCCTACACCGGAGCATTTTTTCTTCCCATCGTGGCACTTAATGTCTGCACACGCATATCCTTTATGACAGTGGTCTCAAACTGCCGGCCCGCGGGCCATTTCCGGCCCCTGAGATGATATTTTGTGGCCCCCACCTTAATATGAACGTTTAATATTAATGTGGCCCGCGACGGCCGCGAGTTCCCCCGTCAAATGCAACCAAAAGCATTTGCGGGAGAACAGTCTGTTACTATTGACTGTTGATTGCTGAGATCCTGTTTAAAGCCCGCCTACTGGCTTTGCCATTTACACAGAATAGCAAAGAGGAACCGGATCTGCACCCTGAAACACGCCCCTCCCCCCGTGCAGTTTAGTTCATTCTGATTTGTCGCTGAACTGTCAATCAAACGAAATGCAATGACGCCATTGGCTGCAGTACGGGCGAGATCCTGTCATGGCGTCTCTCTATCCACCGCTCCTTGTTTACAAACACATGTAGGGAAAAGAAAACTTTGCCTTTTTACCAAGGATTGCGTTCGGTTTGATAAATAATGACAGCGGAGCCGTTTTCTAAAGCCCGATACGGGCGGACGCATGGATTATAGAGCAGCACGCTGAGCTAAGGTAAGTAACCTAAAACGAGCTGTTGTGTCCTCCTTGCCCGTAGTGAACGGTGTTGTCGTTGCTCCAGGGCAGGCTTACATCTGCGCTGGATAGAATCATAGCCATCTAGTAGAAAAGTTGCGACATTGTGGGGTCAGAAACGAACGTGCTGAATAGTATTTTCAAAGCCCCATTGCGCGACCACTGCAGACAGCATTGCCAGCAAAGATGAGACGTCGCGCAACTGGTATATAGTTTTCAAAGAGGCTAGCGCAAATAAATAAAGGCACGTGTAAAACATGACAACTATTGGGATGGGAAACCAATGCTGCTAGTTGGGCCTAAGTGGCGATTCTGATGGTCCACTCTAGCGTCATGTTTGCAAGACTAGTTTCTCAGTGACTCTGACAAACTATATTTTTGATTTTATTTATTTTATGGCGCTGCTTTGTAGTGGCTGTATAAGTTCAAAATTGCTGTAGTTGGCTTTGTTAGGAGGAATATAAATTCATAGCTGAAGTAAAGATTTTGTTACTGCTTCCTTATTGGTTGTAATTCATGCCATCACAATCAAATCAGAGCCTCTTTGTTTGTTGATGGGTTGGCTGGTCCAGTTATTGTGTCCAGGTGTATTGTTTGTAGGTTCTATTGTCCAGTAAATAGTTCATTTAATATTGTTCAATTATAGTCATTATCATCATAATCCTATTATGTGCTACTGAATGAAACAGATAGCACAGTGGTATCAAAAGGAAGGAAGGAATCGAAATAGAAGGAAATAGAAAGAAATAGAAAGGAATAGAAATATACTTAAATTTAAGTGAAATGAAGACGAAAATGGCGAAAACATAGGCTTGAAATGGCAAAAAAACGTTTGTCCATGTGACGCGCTGTGGCCGCGGCCCGGCCTCGACCAGGCTCTGCTTCTAGTGGCCCCAAGGCAAATTGAGTTTGAGACCCCTGCTTTATGACATAGCAGGATTTACAGCAAGGGATTGCTTTAAAATAATAGACAGCCAAAATTAGTAAGCCAAATGAATGATGATGAATGATGGTTTAGGACTTTTGGGGTTGTTTTATTGATACAAAATGAATATGGCCATTGTTAATAACAGCGATAAGGACCGTGTGCACCACTGTTGCTCACCGTTACCCCTTTTGTGGCCGAGCTTGAGCCTGTTAGCGGTCACATGAACACAGGGGCCTCCCTAGCTCAGGGGTCCCTGGGCCTGGGCCTAAAGTGCCCGTTGGATAATCCTCCCCTGCAAGTATATATTGCTGTTTTTAGCCGTTTTTTTGCTGTTTTTTTTTTTTTTTTTTTTTTTTTTTTTTTTACTGTTTTTAAGCAAAACTAATGCTTAGTATGGATTCAGCACAATTATAACCACCTAGTTTGACATGCCACACGTTATTTAAAGAAGCTAACCCTAAGCATTTGAGGTAATTTTTAACTGTTGTGACTTGCATGCTATTGATGGAGGCCATATAATAATTTCCCTCATGCACATTTTGGCCAGGAGGTCCTAGCAATATCTTGAGAAATTAAACTGGGGTGTTCATATGAGCCCGAATAGATGATACTAATGGCCAAAAACATTATTTTAATCGTATTCTTATTTTAAGTGAAATAGGCCTTTATGTCTTTAACGGAGTACTGGGTGGAGAAAAGAGCAGGCAAAGTCCCAGTTATCCACATGGCCAGGGAGCACAACAACAGTGCTGGTCACATATACTATGAACTGTTTGGAGAAGTGCTTCACAATTGTTTGCGCTGAACATCTATTTGAAAAAACAAACCATCCATCACTATATAGTACGTTCACAGTGCAAGCTGTTAGCCCCTCTGTGGGGTTGCTGTGACCACTTGGCATGTTGACTTTGGCCCGGGCTTTTAAATAAGTGTTTTCTGGACCATGTGTTTATTTACGATTTTCAGCAACTGCGGTTTTAAAAATAAATAAAAAGACATAGACAATGCAAAAGCCGAAACTAACACAAAAAGCGTGCACAAAGTTTATGCATTAAAAAAGGGAATTTGCTGTGATCGAGAGTGAGAGGGAGAGAGACAGAGACAGAGAGAGAGGCAGCGTGACAATACATAATGATTACTTTGTATCTCATGGTATTGTAATCCTCTCTATCGTGCATTTTTCATAATGACATGAAGCTTTTATCTGAGGTTTATCTCAAGTTGATTAAAGAGCCATTAAAATAATGTCTCCTGGTGTAGAATGCCCACAGAGCTTCTCCATTTACACAGGAGAAACCGCAGTGGATCACTCCAGCCAATACTTTTATTCTTGTAGATTAGAGGATTGCAATTAATTGGTCACTTGCTCTGTCTCTTAATTAGGCACATGTAGAAAAATAAGTGGCTTTGTTCAATCTCCCTCATTTACAGTAATGCGCTTGTCTGTAGTATATAGCATGATATCATTCTGACACAATAGACGCACGACGCTTTGGGCACGAAATAGACACCAGCACAATGCATGTTGAGCGCTTGATGTGAATATAAGACAATGAAAATGAAATCAATTCAAGGATTCAGTCATTGTTTCAAAGAATGGGACAGAGGTGCTATTGACTTTTCAGTGATGAAAATTAAATGGAAACTACAAGAGATTTTACTCTTGGCTGCATGCTGAAGATAGCACATCGACAGTACAACAGCCCTTTAGACTTCAGAGGGAAGTCTGGAGGTCGCTGGTGGAGCTGTTGGCCCCGCAACCTGACTATGGATAAGTGATTGAATATGGATGGATGGATGGATAGATGGATGGATGGATGGAAAAATTAGCCATCATGACGCAATCAAGCGTCAACTAACTGTAGATTTCGTCGGCTAAAATTACATGTATGACATTCAGTCGACTAAAACTAGAACAAAACAGGGATGTTTCAGACAAGATGCTGATAAAACATATAAAACAGCTCAAGTTCTTCGTTCAGAAGACAAGGCTAAATGGCAAAACTAGGAATGGTTTTCAGCATCATGAAAACCCTCTAGTTAGACATATCTAATGATACATAAAGCATTATGACATTTTGCATGTTTTGCCTTCTATAGGTTGTGACTAGTACCCCGACTTTGACCTGTTTTTATGAGGTTTCCCGCAGGTGTTGAATTTCAACATTTTAGTTATTAGAAACCATTAGAAACACATTGGTAAAGACATTTCTTGGTAACAATTTAGTTTCCAGATTGGTCAAATATCTGCTAAAATTCCCATCTACTAGATTCCAAGCTGAAACACAATCAATTGAACATAAGATGCGGTTTGTTCAGCCATCACACCGCGTCTATTGGGCTGTGTCCTGTTTATCAAGGCTCTTGCATGGGGAAAAAAAATAACGGATAACCATAGAGCCATCTGGTATAATCAAAGTAAAGGAAAACACTCGTATCGAATGCCTCTAAAGCAGTGTCTGGTGGTTATATGGACTGGCGGTGCCGCGTTACATGACATGATTCAACTCTAATATCCCCTGCAGGGCTCTGGATATTTTTTCATCGCTGTATACTCACATTTAAATCCAGTGATGGCCGCGCAGACCTTCTTTTTCATGACACGTTATTTTCCTGATCGCCCTCTAATGTCTTCCAGGACGACGACCCTGTCTCTCCTATGGAGAAACACAGAGGTGTCTCGCCAAAACAGTTTTTGAATGACGAAAGTACGAAGATTTTAACCATATGCCTTTCCCTGTACAGTATAACTATACGGCTGATCATATCCCAGCGGAGCATTTATGGTAGCGGCGGGGTGTGGGAATGGTGTCCGTGATGGCACTTTTCCCCACATGGAACGGGAGAAGCCCAAATAAACCACCCGAAACTTTAAAAAAGCTCATGGTGTATCATAGTGTCGCGCAGCCAAAACAACGGATCTGCAAAGAGTTTGTAGACCTGTGATATTTACGGTGTGCGACACTGACACGCGGCCGAGTATGCCATGGTGACAATTACACAAGAGCTCATTTCGAGGAACCAATCTAATTGGTTGAAACAGCCCCTTTAGTCGGGCTTCAAACCAGCATCATAGAACCTAATTAAACCTAACTAAACAAATAATCCAGCCATCCTGTACTCCCAGAGATCACGCAGCAGACACAGTGGCTAGGCTAGCTGGTTTATTGGGATTTGCGGTGATAGTGGCTTCAACTGTCATAAAAAAACACAAACAAGTAATGCACAGGGTGTGCATTACTGTCATTATAGGCACGCACGCGTTGCTGCAAGAACAAGCTGAGTTACTGTAAGTAGCACAGAAGGGTAATATTGCTTAATTATACAGGTAATTTTGAGGAAGTTGATTGGTTGAAACAGTTTCTAGCCGTTCCTTAAACCAATGTGAAGGAAAACCTACCCAAAACAAAGTTTCCAGCTGTGTTTTGGGAGATATTTGTGTTCATAGTAACTACATAGCCTACAGTATGTCATTAAAAAAAATGTCAGACAAGTATCAGTATACTGCAATGTATAAGCAGTACTCTGTTACAAGCGAATGTCAGAATTTCAAAATGTCCTTGAGTGAAAGCACAAGTATCTGTATAAAAATACCTAATGTATTGTGCAGAATGACTAATTTTCAAATATATGCAAATCTTTTGAAAGCAGTCAATCTATGACGTCAAATGGTCAAAATGTAGGAAGCCTGAATTGGTTAGTGTATGTTTTGTAATAATCCAGATCTGCAAAATCACTATACCTAAAGTTTTCAAATGAATGTAATGGAGTAAAAAAAAAACATTAATTAATCCACATTAATAAATTAATGTGGATACTAATAGAAGTGAAAGGATTGCAAATTGGAAATACTCAAGTAAATTGCAAATGTCTCAAAATTGTACACAAGTACAGTGCTGGGGTAAATGTACTTTACACCACAGCTGCCATTGAGCAAGGCACACACAAATTTACCTGCAGTACTTGGATGGCTCCCAATGTGTGGACAATGTGTGCGGACATTATGTAAAGCATGAATTTTAGCCAAAAACTTGAAACAGCCTCTGCCAGACCTATTTAATTAGATGTGATTGTGAAATAAGAGAAGAGTCAAAGTGACCATCTGTGTGATCAAAGAAACCCCCTCGAGGACTGAAGAGCCCATAGCACTGATGGTGTTTCTAGAATGTATATTGCAATACTTTTTCCTCCATATGTTATTATTTTATTTGTGTTATTTACTAGTTTCGTCGCCCTTCGGGTGACTCAAGTTCTATTGCAGTGGCAAGAGCAAGAAAGCAATTGTGGGATGTAAGCCATACTTCAGCTGTTTTAAACCTGCAGTGATCTGCACATGTAGTAGAGGATAGCAGACAAGCCACATACAGCTCACACAGTATGTGAGCTGTACTATAGTTTATGTAACAGGGCATCTGCATGTTTAGACAAGTCAGCTGTAACTTTGGAAAGACCTTATATTACTAGTGTGAGCTTGTATATCTGTGGAAGCTGCAGGTAAATACAATACGCTACATTTGTCCACAATCATTTAACAATGTCCTTATGTCCAGAGTTTTTAACTCTTTCATTGCCTCCGACAGCTAGAACTAGGGTTGCCAACCGTTCCGTAAAATACGGAATCGTTCCTTAATTCAGCATAAAATGATGCGTTCCGTATTGAATCGATACGGAACGCGGTTTGTTCCGTATTTTCCTTAATGCCATGTGCGATCCGTCGCACAAACATCAACACTGAATTTAACAGTAGTGAACGAAACAAAACAGGAGATATATTTAAGACAGCACAATTGCTCTGTGGTGAGTGCACACAGGACTTCTCACGAGCAGAAACCAAACCAAAACCTCCCGTGGCAGCAGATCCGCATGTGTGTGCGCGGTGCACTGGTATCGCTGCTGCTCTGTGTGCCAAATTCTGCCGTACCCAGAGCCATAGACTTAGAGAGTTGCGCAAACTCCCAGAGCCATAGAGTAAGAGAGTTATGCAAACTCCCCACAACAACTGTCACAGACTCGGTTCTCATGACTGAAACTGCACCCAGAGATCGATTTGATGTTTATCTGTGTTTTTACAAGATGTTAAGTACTTTTTCTATTTCCCTGCCTAATGCTGCTGATGTGGGCATATGCCTATAGCCAGGCTATATATAGGCTAATATTTGGTTGATTGTTTATTAGTAAAGTCTAATAAATGTGTGTGTATTCAATACAGACTTTGCCCATTTAACAAACTTAGATTTAAGATTCTTAAGGTTATAAAGACAATGGACTACTTGTTCATAATGGATTAAAGTATACAGTGCAATAGGCCTATACCGGCCTACCCCTTCCTTACTGACCACAGTAAACAGGCCTTAACTGACCCCAGAGGTTAATATGGTATGTGAAATCATCACTCCATCTTCATCCGCTTATCCGTAGTTGGGTCATGGGGGCAACAGCTCCGCCAGAAACCCCAGACATTCCTAACCTAACGGCCCCACGTCGCGGCATAGAAGTGTTCCTTATTTCCAGATCTCAAAGTTGGCAACCCTAGCTAGAACATAGATAAGCTATAGATAATCTATAGCTCCTCATGCTTGCAAGTTATATTCAGAAGCATACTTGGACTTTTGTTATAATCATCGCGCCAACACTTTGTCACACTTTGAACATTTTGTAGTGTTCCTGGTGATCACCTTGCTAGTCCCCTGCGATGTTGAATTTCCAAATTTTCGCTCCATAGGCATTCATTAGAACAACAACGTTCCAACTCATCTTTCTCAAAACCAGGCATCACTGCTCATGCAGCCCAGACTTGCAGCCTATATTTGGATGGCTGTTGCATCATAATGTTGCTTGCTACGGACATCAACTGGTTGTACAAACTGGCTGACAGCAGCAGCTAAATGCTAACACAGGCTAAAGCTACTATATCACAATAACATGCTGCGTCAGAGGATAGAGGCTGAAGTAAGGGATTTCCTAAAGTGACAGTGAATGGGAAGCAGTGTCAAGGAGTAGAGCAATGCGTCGCTAAGAAGCACAAAAGGAGTTAAGTTGACATATTTGGATTTTAACAGAAAGATACCATAAATCACTCAGAATGCTTCAACACTTGCCAGTCACTTGGCACAGTAGCACACACACACACACACACACACAGCACGCAAGCGATGGATGCATGCAAACAAAATGTTTCTCAGCAGAGTTTCTAGAGTCTCTGTCACTCTCTGGAAGAGTTTTCACATGACCTCTCTGGCCACACTGAGCTCCAACACAAACATTGGCTCGAAGCTGACACAAATCAACACCGTATGCTGTTTGTACCAAACAAACACAATAACTCCTTTCCCACCAATATCAAGCTATCAATTACTGTCTCTTCAGCCGTGAAGTACTTCATTTGACACAAATCAACACATGCAGCTGTTTGTCCAAAGCACACAATATCTCCCCCTCTACGTTTATACTAACCCCACTTAAATGGCAATGGAACAATGAACACGTCGACATACCTGCAAATTTGCAAACGACACTGGTGCGTCTAAACAAGGTGGCGTAAAAACTTGTGATGCGTGGGCAACATGCTGCCCAGGGAGAGGTCCAATGCGACCCTCGACATGATTTTCAAAAAGGAAACAGATTTGCCACTCCCCCTGCCCCACCTGCTCTGCTAATGGCCCTACTGTAGACGACTCTGTCTCTGCCCAGGTTTGGAATGTTGTCACTGATGGGCCTTGTTAAGTGTTTTTGTGCCCTGGCAGCCTCTGTTGGCCATTGCGCTACACTGTCACCCATTTGCGCTATTATAGGAACCGTCATTTTAACCTTCTGGATTCATGACACAGGATGTTTTATGACAACAGTAGCAGTCCTAGCAATAACTGCTACTCTCTTGATGACTATAAACCGGTGGGTGTCTTTGTGAATGCGACATTATGATGCAATGGCAATTTGAATCAATATAGGCTGCACGTCATGCCTAGAGACAGCAGAATGGATGTATTGGAGAAACAGAGCACTGCTGCTCACAGGAGACCAGCAGAGTTGTGGGCGACCAAAGGAACGCTACAAGGTAAACTAAGTGTTGGCACGATGATTAATATAACAAATGTCTAAGACGCTTCTGAACGTAACACGCAGCATGAGGGTCTATACATTAGCTCTAGCTTAGCTATGCTTCTGGCTGTAGCTGGCAGCGAAAACGCAGTCTATTCAACTACACACATGGATGGCCGGACGTGACATAGCTCTCAGACTACCTTTTGAATGGGTGCTGTTGTACATTACAGAAGGCGATAGGGAAAAGAAAATACGAAACATTATTTTCCAGAATGTGTGGAATGCTAAGTTAGCCAACATCAACAGGTGCAACTTGGCAAATATTAATGAGGGAGCCTGAAAACATCCCGGTATTGTCACGTGGTTCAGTAACTCGGCTGTTACAGTAAAGCCCATAGACTCCAGGATTTTGTTGCCACTACATTCGCCAACGGAGTTGCCATAACTTTGACATAACTTTGTCTTACACTATGCAACAAGGTTCACTGTGTTTATTAGCAAGTGATGTCATATCCTGTTGGCTGTTAGCGGTGCATGCACGCTACAGTGCGCTGATCCATAGCCAGTGGTGTAAAGTAACTAATTACATTTACTCAAGTACTATACTCAAGTACAATTGAGGTATTTGCACTTTCCAATATGTGTTTACTTTTACTACACTACAGATACTTGAAAACCTCCATTACTTTTACGTTGAGATTTTAATTTTCATTAGAAAACATACATTAACAACGTTGTATACATTTCGGGACATTTGAAAAGAGCTGATGTACAAGATCACAGGCTATTTCATGGAAGATTTAGAGCTTGCGAAACAGTACTTCTACAATATGAGAACTTTTAGTGCATTACATACATTTTGATATTTTTGTACTTAACAGGGAATCTTACTCAACATGAGCACATCTACTATGCTTTTACTTTTGTAAAGCCCCCCCAATCCAAATCTGCTGACTGGACGCCGCCCTGCGGGGCATAAAAACAAGCGCACCACAAACACTGTCCTCTCTGTGTGAAGAGACAGTGAGAGAGAGGGCCAGACGGCCCAAAAAGACATTGGCAGAACACTTAGTGGGCCCGAGCAGCAGCCCGAACACACAGTACAACGTTCTCTACTGCCTCTCAAACCCAGCAGCTCCGTGTTTAGCCACTGGCACTCAGAGTCTAGTCAAGTCAGCTGTCTGCCAGCTGAGGTGGAGTGTGCCCACAGAGCGTGTGCACACGCACACACACACACACACACACACGCACGCACACGCACGCACACACGCACACACGCACACACACACACACACACACACACACACACACACACAGAGCAGCATCACTGTAGCCATGCCCTCACCTTGTCTACCTTGGCACCTTTTGGAGTTTGATGGGGGTGAGGTTGGGGAGGGGAAAAAATGCATAATATTGTAAATGACAAGTCCAAGTGCCAGACAGCATATTTATACATCTTAATAAGCAATAATTGGGGACCCGAGTAGTACCTGCCAAGATATCTCATGCCAGTTGGTTACTAATATGTCTGTGCCGGCAGTGTTGTTGACTGGACTGCTTGTCTGCTGTTTATCTGAAAACATTAAATAAAAACTAAAAAGAAAAAGAAAACGAAAGGGTTCTCTGTGTCGATGATTCCATTCCACTTTGATGATGATGGATCTCTAAACTGCAGATATAGCGTATAGTAAGTAGCACCTGAGGATGAATAATAAGGAACGAGATGCTTCAACATGACATCCATAAACGATAACCGTGTAAGCTTGAATATATCTGTCTGGGGCGGGGAGGGGGGGTCGGGGACCCCGCACGTTTTAACACGTCTCATATTTACAACTTGGGGATTACGCGCGAAGCCGGAGATGATTATTAGCCGTGTTCTCACCAGTTTTGACATCTCATCTCCACCGCCGCCGCCTGGATCACTCATTTTCGTATGGCGGGGTGAACCTGTTAGGACACGATGGGGCCAAGAGCCCCGTGTACCCTACGTACGGCAGTCAGTAGTCGCTCATATCATCAGCGGAGCTTGTTGCTGGATCATCCCTGTGATTTGGGGAGGCTGTGTTTTTTCGGGACGCAAGTTTTAGATTTTGCCGACGGCAATGTGTTTGAGCCCCGCAGAGAGAGAGAGAGAGAGAGAGAGAGAGAGAGAGAGAGAGAGAGAGAGAGAGAGAGAGAGAGAGAGAGAGAGAGAGAGAGACATTTCTTTATGATGGTAATGGAAACAAGTTGCATGGATTCTTTTTTTTTTAACCGTGAAATAGGCTACAGACGTCCTCTATGACATCTGGATTTATGGCCTGGTAATTCCCCGCTGGAGTAATTTGGCGGGGTACAGCTGCAGCTTAGCAGCATTCCAGCAGCGCCGGCTCTCCCCCTGCGCTGTGAAGTTATACAGGAGACGACTGATTGATTGATTGTATTACTCCTCTTTTTAGGCTTTTTTTTACTGAGCTATTGCCGTAAACTTCTAATGTGATCTATCCAAAGCAGATCTTTATACGGTACTGTACGTGCTACGGCAAAAGGTCTCGCTTAAAAAAGTGGTAAACAACCTTGGAACTGATTTATACCTGCGCGAACACATTGAACCACTTTCAAACCCTCCCCTCCCTTTTCATATTGATTGACAGTGTTGGGCAGTAACAAATGACATGTTACTGTAATGTAATCATTACTTTTTCCAGTAAAACTACCGTAACAATATTACTCTGCCAAAATGGCAATATATTACCATTTCACCATAGTAATACATTTGTTACTCCGCCAAAACACGCCTTATTGTTACTCAAATGAGATTGTTGTTGGGTGCAAAAATAGAACAGATGTACAAGTTTTGAACAGATAACCGAGATGTGCAGGAGTTTGTAGATCCTAATCCACCACAGCATTCTGCACGTGTGACGTACAGTACACTTACACTACAAGTTGTCGCTTGTGAAAATAAAACTGACAAGCTATCAACAGAAAACATTGCGATGTGGCCTGTAGATCTGCTCGTTCTAGCCAGAGATTAATGAATAAAAGAATAGATGAATGGATGGATGGATGATTTATTCTCAGAAATGGAGAATAATAATCCTCCATCCCGATATTACTTTTCTAAGGAGCAAACAGTAAATATATTACTCTCCTTAAAGTAATATTTCTCACAGCAGCTGACTGTCAAACAACAAACATGGCCGCCCCCACTGTGGTGAAACGCGGCTGTATCAATATAGCCATTAAATCGAGCGATCGATGATACATAGTTTCTTTAAAGTAAGCTTTATAAACATCAGCCAACATATTTTACTGCTTTTTAGCAACACCGGTCTGTTGTGTTTGTTTAGTTAGCAACTGGGCTAGCACATTAGCCACATGAATGACAACAATGTCTGCTTTCACAATATTCTGATTGGTCAATCACTGAAGACTGCAGCTTTGCCAATGTCCAACCCAACTGTTCTTGCTGAGAGGGCTTTCAGGCTGAATAATGAGGTGAAACGTAATGATAATTCTCCCTGAGTGTCAGTCAAATATTGCCCAACATTGCTGATGAAAATAATCACCGACGATAGCAGATAGGCCTATATAAGCTTAGACATTTTCATGTAACACATAGGAAAAAGCACAAAACTGAGCCTAAATTTGTTAACCAAACCAGATCCAAAAAAACAATAAAAATAAATGAATATATTACTATTGATATATTACCAAAATGCAGTAACTTGTAATATAAATATATTACTTAACAAAAAAAATCTACTATATTATACTTTTCTTTCTGCATTACTGCACTACTTTCTATATTACTTTCTGTCAATCTGTCTCGTTGCAAGTGTTCTTGTGAAATTATCTTGACAACTGCAGAAGTTAAATCATTACTTGTTTTCTATAATTTGTCATCAAATTATTTACTGGCTTCCATGAATTCAAGGAATATATTTAACTCCTGTGTTAACTGTCCATAGCTGAGTAGGATGAGGTAGGTCTACATTTAACTCCTGTGTTAACTGTCCATAGCTGAGTAGGATGAGGTAGGTCTACATTTAACTCCTGTGTTAACTGTCCATAGCTGAGCAGGATGAGGTAGGTCTACATTTAACTCCTGTGTTAACTGTCCATAGCTGAGTAGGATGAGGTAGGTCTACATTTAACTCCTGTGTTAACTGTCCATAGCTGAGGATGAGGTAGGTCTACATTTAACTCCTGTGTTAACTGTCCATAGCTGAGTAGGATGAGGTAGGTCTACATTTAACTCCTGTGTTAACTGTCCATAGCTGAGGATGAGGTAGGTCTACATTTAACTCCTGTGTTAACTGTCCATAGCTGAGGATGAGGTAGGTCTACGCCAGGACTGTTTTCAGGAGAGACATTTTTTTTCCCCAAATGGATTTCAAATGGATTTGGCCAGATATCCAAGTGAACTTGCTTAATTGTAGGTATGCCACTGGCCTACGCAATATTTGATACTTTTGATACTAAATATTTAATTATATATTTTGTAAAAAAAAAAAAAAAAAAAAAAAAAAAAAAAAAAAGTAATATGTAATAGTAATATAATATATAATACTTGCTTAGGCAGTAATATAATATAAATAATGTGTAATATAATTACTTGGAGGGAATGATTAATAAGTAATCTATTAGAAAAACGTAATATTCCCAACACTGCAATGGTCAAATGTATCCACAAGAGATGCAATAAATGATCACATTGTTCTATTAGAATACAGAGTGCTGCTGGTGGTGCCTTCAGATCACAGTCACATTACAGTATGGTTTTTTTCCTCCACGTTTTACTGTTTTCACACTTACAGTAATCTCCTCGAAAGCACTTTGTGTTCCTCCAATTACAGGCACAAAAGAAAAGAGAAAAAAAAAGACGACGACGACGGCAAAATGCAAAACCTATGGTCTCGCTGACAGCTCACGTTTCAGAGGTTTTTAGGTGATAAGTCCTCGACACGTGCGCCGTACAGTCAGACTGCTGCTAATGAGACGATCGAGGCCTCGCTGGAGGAGCGCTCCTTTCTTCTCACCTCCGGGACGAAGGTGTGCACGCCTGTACGTGCTCACACACACACACACACACACACACACACACACACACACACACACACACACACAGTGACAGTGATGTTGATCCACCCTGCTGTTTGGTGACTTTTGGCATTTTTCCCTCCGCAGTATACATGTCAACCCCCCCCCCCCCCCCCAGTGTAATTTGACCCACTGTCTATGGGCCATTATCTGCTGTGTTAGTTGGTCGCTGCTGGACAGAATGACACGCAGTGCTCATTTAATCCTCTGCGTTTTGGAGTGGTGAACTTTACACCTCTGGCAAAAAGACAGTAATTATTATCAGTGATGCACCGGCGTATCGGTCCACATATTGGTTTGGCACATATTTACTGTTATTCGTCAATATCTGTATCAGGAAATATAATTTACATTAACCGATGGCAGTAGCCGATGTTTATCTAAGCATTTTGCATTGACTACGTTGGTCATCGGTAGTCTACCAAGCATTAGATTCTGCACATTTCCTTAGCACAAAAGGAGGAAACAAAAACAACAAAAAACATTATTGGCTATCAATTTAATTTCATTTCATTTAATTTTAAACAGCAGGAGTGCAGCATGTTGACTACACCAAAGTTTTTATGTTAGAAATGTTGAGTAGGAGTCCACAGCATGTACTGACTGCTGGATTCTATATGTTTGATTAACAACCTATTATGCAAAACATGCAAAATGTCATCATGTTCTATATGATTATGTCTAACTAGGGGGTTTTCATGATGCTGAATCCATTCCAAGCACTATTTTGGCAAAAAAAAAAAAAAAAAATACACCACATGCACAGTCGCACACACACTCAAATACAATCACAAATGGCTAATTCAGTGGCTAATGTCTTTTACTGGTCGGCTGGATTATGACGAAATGTCCTGCTCCTTAGTCCCAACGAGAGTGAAAGCTAAAACAAGCCTCATGCCTACAGTATACCGTAGTAACATTGTTTTGACTAAGCAATAGTGACACCCTTTAATCCTACTTTGTATTTTTTGTCAGATTCTCAGGCTGTGTGTGTGTGTGTGTGTGTGTGTGTGTGTGTGTGTGTGTGTGTGTGTGTGTGTGTGTGTGTGTGTGTGTGTGTGTGTGTGTGTGTGTGTGTGTGTGTGTGTCATCCGGCCTTTGTTCATCCGATAGCAGACGCGTGGCACCCATCAAAAGCAGACAATGGGACACGCGTCGTGCGAGACAATGGACGCACAATGCAAACAAAGCGCACAGGAGTCCTCCTCGTTTGACACCTGATTTATCACCAGACTACAACCAGACTGTCCGACTACTAGAGTATAGACAACAAGGGGAGGTGGGTGGCGTGCGACGCTCAGGGGAGTTAAGGAGATGGGGGGGGGGGGGGGGGGGGCGTTTAACCTTGACATCTGGCCCTCGTGGTCATCCGACAAGTGTGCAGCTTAGGACAGCTGCGCCAAAAGGACCTTTAAACACACCTCGTCCATCTGCTAAAATTTGCGAGTCCTGTCCCACGATTGCCACAGGGCAGGGCAGGGCGGGGCAGGCGGCTTCCATTCAGAGAGAGAGAGAGAGAGAGGGGACGCGTGCTGCGGTGACACCGATCCCCGGGCGACGAACGATGCCCATCCATTTTTAAAGGGGTATAGCGCAGCTGAACTGTGGGTGGCACGTGTGTCCTCTTAAAAACGGGACGCGACTCTCTCCTACCTGTCGGCTCAGCTGTCACCTACCGCGTGCCTGACCCCCCCCCCCCCCTCGACAGACACACTCCCTGGCATAACGCGTTTGTTTGGGATTTTTGTCCCCCTTTCTTTTTTCCTCAAATTACAGCAATATGATATAATGGAACAGTGAACTAATGGGGCATTAATCTAGGAGGTGTCAGGGTGGGGGGGTGACGCGTGCCCTGTAAGGCCATACAATAGCCCCCCCAGCGCGTCTGTCTGCGTGTGTGAAATCCAATCTGTTGACGAATGTGTAAAAATGAAGAGGGGGTATTCCAATTAGCTTTATGAATGCAACAGGTGACAGCTACATAAAGGCCAATTACACAGGTATTTATACCGCCGTTAGAATAGGACTTCACACCTGAGGGATGAAATTTTAATCACAGACGACGCTATCAATGACGCTAAAGAAATATTAGCATTGAACGGTAAACAAATACACCTATTATCTCTTTTCGACACGACGGGTAATATCATCAAGGGATATATCTGCGCGCTAACCACAAAAGGGCCTGAAAATGACTAATTACCAAATAAGCCAATCCATACACTGTATAACCTAAGTTGTGAATGATTGTATAATAGCGTTTGCAATTCAATTAGCCAAACATGCAAACAGAATTCGTAAACCATCTAATGAATGCTTTGTGTTTCAGAACAATTTTGCCATATTATTCCAGGGTTCAGATTGTTGTTGTGATGTTGTCTGAAGTCTACAAATGTCCTTTAAAAACATTTTTATAGTTAAAAACATCTGCTGTGAAATAATATAATCAAATATTGACAATTGATGTTGACAATATTTCAAAATTAACCAAACTACAAGCTCATAGCGCAGCACCAAGTGCTGCGCTATGAGCTTTATACTATTTTTCCAATATATAAAGCATAACAGTTGTTACAGGCATCTCTGTTTTGGGCATATAGTTAGTGACTTTTTTCTGCCTTTATCTTATGTTTTTGTGAAATAGAATAAAATATACCTTTAAATGGGCTCCAAGTGATCAGTGTTAGGCAATATTACTTAGTAGAGTAATACTTATTACTCCTTAGAAAAGTAATAATACATTCCTCATTTCTTGAAAGTATTGGAGAGACGGGGAGAATGCTGTTACTTAACAAAAACCCTACACTAGTCATTACTGGTAGATTAACGGTAATATAGAACCGGTAAACACTTAGCCTATGTATATGCATATACAGTACGTCTCTTATCTGGAAACACTGGCTCACCAGTTTGGAAACAATCATCTAGCCCTCGACACTGCACTAGAGTCCAGTAAAGTTCTCAAACCTTCACATCAAAGAACACAAAATTGACATTTACTAGACTATGCACAGAACCAAAATTCAAAATATGCCCCTCATTGACTGTACACTAAAACAGTTCTCAAAGCCACTCTTTTAGTATATATACACAAACCTAAAGATGATTCAGACATGATTCAGACACTGAGTATTGGCATCACCAAAACTCATTATTTTTTCATAAAAATGTTATCTTCCTCTTGATATTAACATTTGAAAATCTGGACACACATCCACAGATCCAGTCCGGGTCTCAGTGTTAATAAAATGCTAAAATCAAAAAGAAATTATTTTTCTATGAAAAAATATAACTATAGTATCTGTGTTTGTTTACGTACTAAAAGAGTTCTAGTATACTATGTAAGTCATTGAGGCTTATATTTTGAATTATCCATGAATTATCCATGAATGATCCATGAATCCATGAATGAATGAATTATCCATGAATTATCCAATTATCCATTTCTAATCACTAAAACATTTTGTCCACATTTGGAATTATAGCAAAGTAACTACACAAAAAAAACTCAACAAAAGTGCTCTTACCCTTTAACTGAGAGTGTACCAATAGAACCAAATGGACCCGCCACGGGCCCGTCCATTTGTACACTCTCAAGAGTTAGAGACCCAGAAGTGTCCATTTGGTTCATAACCATCACTTAGCTGGGGAAACCCTGAAACCCCCTCAAGGACACTGTTCTAATCGACTTTATCTGTTCTAATCGACACCCCTCTAGACCAACAGTAGCAGAGAGGTCATGTTTTAACCTGCTCTATGTGGTAGATGTGTCAGTGTGAATGAAAGCAACCAGCCAGTAAACAACAGTGTTTCACACATACATAAATCACAGGGGGTGGGGGTTGTTTTAACAAGCAGTGTTGCTCCTGGGGGTTGTCAAATGATGCCACTCGTCTCTGCCTCTCACCCAGAGCAGGCATGGGAATTTTCTCAAGAAACAAGAGGAGCAGCTATAGCCTAGAGCTGCTGCACTGTAAGGGAAACAAAAGCTGGACACAAATCAACACAATTAGCAAACCCTATAGTATGACGCGCAGATCAATCGGCAGGAACAGGGGTTTGCTTCCATCGCACTCAAAAGTACAAGTACAAAAGAACAAAGTACAAGAACAAAGTTAGCGGCAGATGACTGAGATGTCCTCTGATGTGGTAAAATGATCACGATTGTGTGTAACAATGCACAAGTAACACATACCTTATGTAAGGGACTACTTTTCTGCAGTAACTTATAAAGTAATTCTTCCCATTTAGTGACAGTTACCTTTTTTTTTTGTTTGTTTGTTTTTTAATGGGTGAGTTAGTAGTTACCCACATAATCTGATAAGAAAATAAAGATAAAACATCTCCTCCTGCCTATGTCATGTAAACTGACATGATGTGCAGAAAGTGTCTTCTACAAGGCATAATGTCAACATAATGATGATGACACCATGTTTATCAACATAGGATAATTATATATAGCATAATCACTTTAGGTCTGACTGTGCATCGGCCGGTCATCAGTATGATATCCTTAGACTGGATATTGTCTGTGATTTTGGATATTGTATTATTATAAGCAAGTAGAGCTTACGATGTCTGACTTTTATTTTGTTTTATAAAGTAGTTATTTTTGTAATTCAGCAAGTAATATTTTACTTTTTCAGATTAGCAACTACGGTATAACTCTTTTACCTTTTAAAAGTAACTTTCCCATAACTGACCACAATACATGACAAGGACAATATTGGTTCATTATGGCAAAATTATACAATGATTTGAAAACAACTGACTATTTAGCAAATCTGTTAAGTGTGTGAAACACCTGGATAGTGCAGGTATTATAATTGATATGAATAAGTAAAAATTGTGTTGTGAACACGTGTTTTTCTTCCTAAAACTGATGAACACAATGCACAAATACTTAGTAGTGATAACGATTCTATGCCGATTCTTTATATCTTCATTTTCCCCCCTCCCAACAAAGGGCCAATGTACTGCTTAATGTACACAATGGTGCCGAGCAAAATTAAGTCATGATCACGCAAGATTTAAAACTGTTTTAAATAGGGAGTTTATTGAAAAGAATACAATCTTGCTTGTGCCTTTCAAAGGGCATACAGTAGATCATTGGCATTTCATCATGAAAACAATAGCGCTCCAAATGGAGAACGATTTTGTTTTGTGGAGGAAAAAAGCTGATATGTACTACGAAATGAAAATTAAGTTATGTTTGATTCTAATTTACATAATAAGAGTAGTAGTCACCAACACTGCCCGATCTTAATATGTTTACACAATCATACAGTGTTATATGGATCACACATCATTTACAGAAATCCAGTCATTATGACAACAACAAAACCATTCATTCGTCTTCATATCAGATTGTAAGACATCTTGCCTGTTACGGTAGCCCAGTGTGGGAAAACAAATTAGCCATTTGCTTCCCATTCTTCAGAAGGTACACTTTTTATGAGACAATACAAAAAATGTGGGTTGTACAATTCTTGAGACTTAATGACTACATTGCCGTTCGGCTCGACTCAACACAGATTTAGACAATCGTTTGGATCAAGAAAATGAACTGTAATTTAATTTTAAAAGTTGCATATTACAGTTTTTTTTTATAAGAAACAATTCACATGCAGAAACCACGTATAGGGGAATACTTGCAACGTAAACTTTACGGTGTAGACAATCTTTCTTGGTATGGTACAAACCCTGTAAATTTGGAAAAAACAAAGAAAAAAACAGGCGTTTTCGCACAAGTAGCAGAGAGAACAAAGTGCAACTATATCAAGGCCTTGAACGGGTAGTGTACTGTAACATCATGTGAACGGGTAGTGTACTGTAACATCATGCCATGTTAAATCAACCGCAAAAAAAGAAGAAAAATCTAGTTTAGCCTTTCCTTACAGTGTTTGTCGTTTCCTGTTAGCTGGTGTTCGGGTTTTACCAGAGTGTGTGTTAAAAGGTGTTAAAAGCCCCTTTGGCAAGATTCAATTCAGCACAAGTCCTGATTTACTTTACTTTTACTTTGTCGTATAAAGGTTTGATGACAAATGTTCATCGACTACCATTTTTCACTGACAACAGTGAAAATGAAAAATTAACTACAGTGACTAAGACTAAGTCCATTGACAATTTTGTCATCAATTAATAAACTCACTCAAACGTTAAGAAGGGACTAATGGAAAAGAGATCCAGTATAAATAAGTAAATCAATTAACTCATAAACCGCAAAGGACCAAATCAGCTAAAGATTTAGTTAACTATTTTTTTTAATACACTTTGTACAAAATATTGCAGGTGACAAACAAAATGAAAAGCATTCAAGAGACTGACTAAAACTAAAATTTTGCTGTCAAAACACTGGTTGCAATGCTACATGGGTGTATAGATCTATTTGGCATTGAAGACCATCATACAACAAAGTTGTAACTGGACTGTGAGATCCTACTTCAGCAAGATAGTCTCTGTCAAAATGTAACATGTTAACAGGCCAAGGTACAATCTTTTACAGTCTAATCATTTTGAAAGAGACATCATCTGATCAGAATGGCACATGACTCCTTACAAAAAATCTTAGGGATCTATTTCTCTTATTTGAGAATAGAATAGTTTGGGACAGTAACTGAGAACATATTAACCTATAAACACTACATGAAGAAAAGTAGCAGATGTTTTTTTTTCCTTTCAGGATCTTCTAAACTTTCTAAAGAAAAAAAAGCAACAAAAAAATACATTTCAAAAAATGTTGCCCAGTAAACTGAATGATTAGGGTGGTGAAGGGACTTTCCAAACAAACTGTATGTAGGCCTGATATTAGAGATTTAAGAGCTTGGCATATACCCATGGGCGAGTTTGGCTAGATTACAGGTATAGGCTTGTTAAAGTGTAAGTGACAAAGAATGGAATGATGTTTATGTCAATTCATCCCCACTAAAAGTGGAATGAAGTTTTGTAAATCAAATTATGGGCGCCTCCATGCAGTGCATTATGAAAAAAATAATGATAAAGAATTGAACAAACTTTTGGCCCTGTACATACATAAAAAGCATACATTTACAAACATGTATCAAATTAAAGAAAGGTTGAAGTACACAGAGTACATAACGGGCCAATATGGTAATTCGTCTCCTTTTTCCATTCTCCTTTCACTTCTACCTAAATTACGAATTTAGAAGTGGCTATGGCTGGGAAAAGGAAGACAAATCATCCGTAACAATGTCACCTGTATCTAGTATGTATGCAATATGCGACTATAAAACCAGGAGGAGCAAGATCATTTTGCGATGTCGATCCAAGGTCGTGGCCGATGCTTAAAACGGCCTCTTGGATCGGTTTGCACCCATCACACAACGGCCTGCACATCTAAAGAATATTTCAAAGCCGACCAAAATACATTCAGCTGAGTGAGATTTTTTTTGGCTCTGGAAATATAAATACAAAGTCCAGTAGTAGATCAGGTACCATTCATATGAAACAATCTATTCTCAGCAGCAGAATATAGAAAAGAAACTAATGCAGAGGATGAAACTAAAAGCTAACGTCTATGAAAATTTAAACTTGACAGTTTACCAAAAAAAAAAAAAAATTGTACATTTACGTTTATGGTTTGGTGTAATACAGTGTAAAGGTCAAACATAACCAAGTCTGGAAGCAAAAGATTTGTAAAAAGACACAAAGAAAACTGAGATGTCATCTGATTGAGATGCTTGACGTACTATGCATGCAACATTCAACAACACATATTTGCATGAAGTACAGTATACTGTATCTATCTTATTACAAAGCATGTGTCTTAACACTGATACTGTTTAACAGCCAGCAGGAATATAAACACAAGTACAAATGTAAACCTTCAAATGCATTAGTTGATCATTGAACAGAATGTAGCGTTAGGAAAAAGCTTGAGGAAAAAAAAACTTTCTAAAACCACCCTTATTAATGAGCCTTTTAACAGTATTCTATACATACAATTCTGATCGCAATCTAAAAGGTAACAGAGGCAACTTTAGTGTGTACAAACACTGTTTGTAAACAGATTTTGTTTAAAAAACAGAATCCAACTCCACCTCATCTCCACTCTATTGGCCCCTTATGAATCTGCTGGAGACAAAACACTGCCTCACCGCATAGGTTTTGTTTTCATGATTTGTTGACAACAACAAGTTCTGGACTGTCTGCAGGACAAAGCTAGTGTCTGCATTGTCAATGTAGAAGTAGAGTAGAATAGAATTTTTTAGAAGTAGAATTATATATATATATATATATATATATATATATATATATATATATATATATATATATATCAACCACCCACACAATATATACACTCAACAAAAATATAAACGCAACACTTTTGTTTTTGCTCCCATTTTTCAGGGGATGGACTTAAAGCCCTAAAATTCATTCCAGATATACAATATAACCATTTCCCTCAAACACTGTTCACAAATCTGCCTAAATGTGTGATATTGAGCACTTCTGCTTTGTTAAGATAATCCATCCCACCTCACAGGTGTGCCACATTAAGATGCAGTTGTGACATCATGATTAGTGCACAGGTGTACCTCAGACTCTCCACAATAAAAAGACACCCTGAAATGTGCAATTTTCTTTTGCCTTATTGGGTGTATGGGCCTCCGAACCAGTCAGCATCTGGTGTGACCACCATTTGCCTCATGCAGTGCAACACATCTTCTTCGCATAGAGTTTATCAGATTGTCAATTGTGGCCTGTGGAATGTTGGTCCACTCCTCTTCAATGGCTATGTGAAGTTGCTGGATATTAGTGGGAACTGGTATGCGCTGTCGAAATGGTAATAATGTGGTAATATTGTGTTATTACCATTTTTACAGTGAATAATTATCGGGAATGATCGGGATGGTATCAGGAGCAAAAAAAGTGATCGGATCGGGAAATATCGGGGGCCCCCCCCCCGATATTTCCCGATCCGATCACTTTTTTCAAAATGTTTTTCAAAATGTTTTTCAAAATGTTGCCTCTATTACCTTTAAGTAGTGTTCACGTTCGACAATGTCTGACTGTAGACAAATAAAAGACAGCAAAGTACTAATTATTTTGTCATCCCAATGATCTGTCCAAAACGTGTTGCACAACACTAATGATGACTGGTTGGCATACCAAGTCAAGACTGAGCATCTGTCAAACACTCCATTAAACAGTTTAATACGCTAGTGTTGAACCTTTATCATTGCGTAACTCCAAAAAATAATGATCGTGTCACTGCATGGAGGCGATATTTCATATTGACAGGACATTACGAACCCCGGGTGTCATACAGGGAGGACACCGACCGCTGGATAATGTCGCTTATAAGTTATTTGATGCAGATTGATTTGGAAAAGTGGGAGAAAAAATGCACTGTCTTCACTTCACTGCTGTGCAGACATTCTTGCAATGCAATCTCTTTCCGATGGAAGAGGAAGACGCTCAAATCTACAAGCTTGGGCTCTACTTGAAAAAACATCATGTAGTACAAAAATCAAAAATAGATTTGTTTTCCTTCTTTATGTGTTAGCTGTTAATAACTCCTACAGGGCATTACTGTACACTCCATACAGTACACAGGGACATTCTACCAAAACTGAAATATCACTTCAAAGGACAGCAGAAAAGAATATTTTCATTCAACACAACTTGTTTCTGATTCTGTCTTTCTTAAAAATAATTATCTGTTAGCCAATGTCTAATTAGTCTTGCAACATCAACCTTTTAATTAAAACACCATTTAATCAGCAAGCAGGAGCAAGGTGAACCTCACTGCCGGACAATAATTTAATTGTACATACAATACATTAAGTTAAAATAATATTGATCCATCCATACATGGGCAGTGTATCATTTATAAATAAGTTTCTCAAGCAGATATGTACATAATAATGCAGCTTGGTACCGTTAATACAATCTTCAGTAAAAGGGATGCGTTTGCAGATCTGCAATAACAAACCTCCATAATAAAAAGAGGGGAAAAAAACTATATGTAACAAATCACATTCTAATGGAATAAGATCACCGATATGGAAGATGCCGCTCGAAAAATTATTAAAATGTAAACAATTTTCACCAACAGCATAATGTAATAGCCATCAACGTGCGTAAAAATCATGATTATTGCACTTATTCTATGTAAAACTATGACATGGGTAGTAACTGTAAAACCTCTTGGTCTCAATGGAACCATAAATGATAGTCATCACAAGAAAGAAAATTAAACAAAAAAGCTGACATTTTGTTTAAGTGCTGGATGTGGAATATCTATATATATATCCATCTATATAGATACCGGTAATCAATGGTTCGTTGTCAAAACCTTGTTCTGTAAAACATTACTCGGTAAGGGGAAAAAAAAGAAAACAATGATCTGACACAGACCACTCATTCCTTCATTCAGCTTTAGCAGTACTTAAGGGGTTTCATTGTAAAACCGATAAAAACTTATAACGAGATGATCACAAGTAGCTGAAGAGGAAGATTTACAAAACATTCAAATGTAAGATAAACCGGCCCACATACGTTTGGAAACCTAACCTTTGTAAATTATTTTCACCACCTTAATACTAACAATTTGTATTGTATGTAATATTGTTTTCATTGTTGAATAGCCACCTTTTAGCAGTGTTAATCACTCTAGGAATGAGTAAGTGAATGGACATTCACACGCCATAAAGTACTACGTCAGGCTGAGCCATGAGGTCCATATAAGTCAGAACCTATCTACTGTTTCTGTAGCGTACAGCAGCTTGATGTACAAGTACACCCTCTGGACATGACACCAGTATGTCGCAGGGACTTACCCCCAATCCAACCCTTGATGCTGAGTGCCAAGCAGGGAGGCACTGGGTCCCACTCACACTGAGCTGGTCACATGCCATACCTTGTTGTAAAGGTGGCTAATCAGTGATTAAAACGACACACTGTACATACCAACAGGCATTATTAAGGTGGAGAAAATAATTCCCCAATTTAGGATTCCGAACTTAAGTGGGCCGGTTTAGAATACTGAGCAAAGACAATGCGTTTTCATTCCTTCTCCTACTCCTTTCCAATGGATAACACACAGAACTTTGGACTGTAACTCATTGATAAAGCAGGTGTGACAGACAGGCTACTCCTGCCAGCATCGGATCCTCAAGTCCCTCAAGAAACGTCCTGCTGGCGCTGAGGCAAGCCGACTGTGTACAGTTAGTAGCAGGTATCTTGGGTGGCAATTTGTATTCGGTCGTAAAATGTGGTCACCAAAGCTCCGTCTTGATCAACCGCTTGATGTCTCTTTCAGCGACAACTGCTACAAAAGCATCTGGCAAACAGGACTACATTCACACTATTAAAGAGCTTTCTGCGTTGGAACACAAGATGGTAGCCATATTTGAAAATGGTGTGCATGATTTAACGCATAGTGTAATATGGGAAGATAGAAAAAAACAGTACAGTAGAGATTTCTTTGACTTTAAAGGAGCATTCAGTGTTTTGGGTGATTTGGAAAACTTTCCCTCTCCCTCGGTAACAACATGGTGCACAGTGGGGGGAAGTGCAACAGGCCAACAACACATACTACACCCAAGGCCCACACCCCCACTTGATCCTGATTGAAGGACGGCCCCCCTCTCATCCTGATTGGATGAAGGTCTTTCCACCCAAAGCCCGAACTGAACGTAGGATTTTTTTGGACTCTCTTGGGTACACTGGGGACAGGGAGGAACTCCTTATATGGTCAGGAAACACTATAGTAGGGAGAAAATATTCCCGAAAACAGAAGAACAAAACTAATATTTGAATTAAGTGGAATCACTGAATATACCGTTACAGAGCAGGCGACTCTCCTCATTGTAGTGCCTATTGTAGTGCGTACCTACTATAAGAATATGCTGTATCACAACCAATACTGTAGTGAAAGAGATAACAGTACATTTCATGAGAACCAAAGGGTTGAGTACCTACAGAGTTCGATGGGAACCGCGTGCAGGACCACCAAACCATCACCTTTCTGACATCCTCTCCTTTTTTTCAGTTTCAAAAACCTCTCATGGTACACACCTAACTTAATAAGGATGATGAGGACACAACTTGCTTGATAATGAGCAGGTGGAACAACGTGATTCACTGAAGTCTGCGTTGGCTGCACGTGATCATAACAAGTAACCCCAGCGTACAAAAATTTGAGATATAAAAACGATATGAAGTTGAGCTCAAACCTGGACGACTATGGGCTGGACCAGAGCAGCAAGAAGTTGAGCTAAAACCTGGACGACTACGGGCTGAACCAGATCAGCAGCAGCAGCGACTCCCCCGCCGACAATTGAGCTGGCAAACACAGAAAACCCGTCCCGTCCTGGGCGGCCCGAAGGTCCCATGGCTGACGGAACAGACTCTGCAAAAGAGTATTTCAAACCCAACCTTGACCTGCATGCACCTTTTGGACCCATAGACGCTCGGAAACCTAGCAGAGGTATTTCGTAACCAAATAAACCTCGCTTCTACATTAGGAGAAGCAAGGCTCTAACTTCCAATGGGAAAAAAAAAAATCAGCAAAACCCTTTAGTCTGGGGCGCTCCTCATCATTTTACACTTTCAATAAACCACGCTGGTGATTTAGTGGCTTTTTGGGGACAAAGTGTGCTGGGGATGGGTGGTCCACCTTTGCATGGTTCGACTCCCGTTAGGACCGGTCACTACTGTTACTGGAATGTGGAATGTGACCGCTCTCAAACCCAACATGTGATGTTTCCACGTTCTCCTTCACTTTCTATTGTTACAGTTTTAACATTCGACTTGATCTTAATCTTCTACTTGGATAAAAATTCAAATAAAAAATAATAATAATAAATAAGGGTCAGGGTTACAGTGGCCGGATGGCAATCTGCAAAGGGTGTCAGTTTGAATCCGGGCTCCCGCTAGAGTCAGTGTTCACTGTCCAAGTGTCCTTGAGCAGGATAATGAATCCCAAACTGCTCCCAATGTGCTGCTTGGTGCCTCGCATGCCTTATTCAGCCGCCATCGGTATATGAACATGTACGCGTGTGCGTGTGTGTGTGTGTGTGTGTGTGTGTGTGTGTGTGTGTGTGCACGCGCGCAAATATATGCCACTGAATTAAAAAAGTTGGAATGGAGAGAAAAAGAAATCTTACATTTGGCATTATTCTATTATTTTCTTTTTACCTCCATCGCTAAACCTTCACTCTGTCATTTATTTTTCGAAGCAGGGACGTGCACACAGATATCAAAAAGAGGGCTTTTCAGCCCTTGCCCTTATAACTGTGTGTAAAACAACTGCCCCTATCCAGACCACGGATGCTCAAAGGACTTACTATGATTGAAGAAATGCGAAATGTCACTCCTGTCTTTCTTTTCCATGCCACGCCAGATAGCAGCATTCAGGAGAATTGTCTATTCTTTCAAAGTCTTCCTAAACTTGGAATGCTGCATTTTGCTTCAAAAACAAAGAGATCCATGTTGTTACACCTGCATCTCCACTAGCTGGGATTTTGCCCTGAAAATAGCCAATTTAAGAGCTTTGTAGATCAGCTATTTTTACCATCTTTGTCCAAAATGTGCGATCTTACAGGAGGGCTTCATTCCCCTGCCTCTCTTAACACTTTGACTGCTTTATTCAAAAAAAAAAGT
Source organism: Benthosema pterotum (assembly GCA_039105355.1). Lineage (NCBI taxonomy): Eukaryota > Metazoa > Chordata > Actinopteri > Myctophiformes > Myctophidae > Benthosema > Benthosema pterotum. The sequence continues at coordinate 2,310,176 of CM076974.1, forward strand.
GTCCGAAAACACGGGTTTGGTGCTTAAAACCATAGTTAAAAAAAAGGGTCGGAAAATTCGGGTTGTGCAGTCAAAGTTGTTAACACTCTCTGCATGTCACCTATTTTACTTTACTTTTTAGAGATTTTACCGGCCTTGCGTTTGGGCTCGTAGGGCGTCCTCAGGATGCTGGGCGTCTCCTCCATGACGCGCACCAGCAGGTTGTCGATGTAGTCCTCCAGCTCACGGATGTGTCCGTCCTTCCTCTTCACCACCTCCTTCTGCTTGATCAGCTCCTGGACCACCTCCTCGAAGGACAGGCTGCTGTAGGCCGCCACGCTCTCCTGGGGGGTGTCCTAAAAAACACACACATAAGTTACCTGTTTAATTGCCAAGGATGTTAAGAGGAGTATTTGTTTATATAAACGAGCCAGGTAACAGGTGCCAAAGACGTTAAGACCACATTTGAAATCTCGCAGGATTTAAAGTCTTGCGTGTGCACGCACCCCACGTGGGGGTGCATATTTAGGTGACAGAGGGTGTATTTAGGTCCATATCTGAGCCCAATTGTGGCAATCAGCGGCCACTTAACTTTCTCTTCAATATGATTAATTTTGGCATAATAACGTTCTAGCATCTCTCCTGTGTGTGTGTGTGTGTGTGTGTGTGTGTGTGTGTGTGTGTGTGTGTGTGTGTGTGTGTGTGTGTGTGTGTAATGATGGAAGATCTGGTTGTTTTGGTCTTTGGCAAGGAAGCTAGAGAAGGAAGAGACACAAAGTCGACTGCCAGGGATGCGCCATGACAGCCCAAGTGACAAAACTCTTACTGGAAGCTCGACAAATACATGGCAGTGGATGGCCGCCGTGTGCTGGGTATCTTGTAAAACAAACATTTATGAACGATTGCGACCGTCGTCATCTAATCGGTCCAGGAATATAAAAGAATACCCATAGCAGCGCGTTTCTTTTTTTACGTTCACGACATCGTGCACGACGTAGCCTACCCTGTCACACTATGCGATTAATATTGCATAAATAAATCCTTAAGTATTTTTCGCAAGTCACATTAGGCCTACACATTTTCTATAACGTACTATGCCCGACATATTTTTGACATGGGAGAAATATAGTATAGCCATACTGTAGCCTATTCTGCAAATCAATCAATCAATGTCCCCGGCAGCTGTTCCGTTCAGCGCAATTGCGCACACACAGACCCACGTTAGTTTGCTCACATGATCTGTATAGCGATACAATACATACATCATTCAATTAAATATCATTCAATATGAAATTAATTAACCGGCCTGCTAATAACATGTAAGCCTAATACATTTATTTTGCTGTATTGTCAGCAATATCTTCTGATTTTCTTGCAGCAGCAGCTCTACCCAGGGCCGGATTAGCCAGCCTACTAGGGTGGGCTGGAAAAATGGCAGGGTGGGCAACTCCAAAGTTTTTCCCATATGAAGCAGTGGTTTTCGATCTTTGACACCAGGGCCGACTATTTATTCGTCAGACCACCATTTGAGGACATTTTAGCCCCACAGACCCCAAAACTATAAAGATTTCTTTTGCTTTTGTGCACAATTCCAGGCTGGATTTGGGGGGAAACAGTCAAACATAGTAAAATGACAATTAATCTTCTACATTCTCTAGTTGTGTAGACTTGGGCTAATTCACATGATGAATTTAACTCTAGAGCGTAAAAATGAAACATGTTTCATGTTTACGCTCTCAAAGAGTTACATCTGGTTAACCATCTTTCCAACATTTAGCTGGGGAAACCAACCAAAGCTGAAAACCAATGATATAACCTTTCATTGGGTGGGCAAGATGCGCATTTGGGTGGGCACTGCCCACCCCTGCCCCCGTCTAGATCCGGCCCTGGCTCTACCCGTTCGGTATGAGTGTTCCCACTGTGGTTAACTTCTCATGCGGCCCACACTGAACATGGATACTTTGTCGCATTTAACTTTTGCGACAAGTTCATTCAACTTTTGCTCAAAGAGCGGACATTAAAAACGTTATTACCGGCAAAGTATGTCGGCTGCCGTGTCTCCTTAATCTGGCTCGCACTCCTCCTCTTGACCCTCTTTTCTTAATTTTATTCCATTTTCGCGTCCCGCTGTTCTTAAGTTCTGAATACTTGGCCAGTGAATCCAAAACACACGAATGTAGTCAAATGACAAGTACAATCAAATTGACCATAACGGGCCCATTTGGTTCAATTTTGTAAAGTCTGACCCATAAGGCTCCATTTGGTTACGATTCCGAACTATCATTTAGCTGTGGTGGGACCCCCTGGACCCCCCCTATCATTTAGCTGTGGGACTTTGGGACCCCCTGGACCCCCCCCCCCCTTTAGCCCCCCGACTTTGGGAACCACTGATCTGTCGGGTCCAACAAAAAGTTAGCAGACAGCCGTTGCATGTATACAGTATTAGCACTTCTGATTACAACAATTACAGGGCCTGAAACGTCCTTTTGTTTTCGTTCCCTAGGGAAATACGTTCTTGTGTGACACCCTGCAGCGCGGGGGGACCAGGGTGTTATGGTACAGTGTGTGCAGGGGGCGGGAGGGGCATAAGAGGGCCTTTTTAATGATGGACCACACTATCGCTTCAGTAAGGGTGCATCCTCCCACCCTGTTTAAAATACCTTGCTTATCACTTCCACTCCCATGGCTCTATCAAGCTACCAGTCATGTGTAAAGAGACGGTGAGAGAGAAACAAATAGTGGAACCGACCAAAACTTATCTTATCGGCTTAGTTTAAGGACACATTTCACCAACAAAGTCACAGTTGATTCGTTACGGATGTTTAATCTCACCTACATCCCCTGAACCCTGAGAAGTGGACCACGGCCGTTTCTATTCCCCACACAGTTGTGTCTTCGGAAGGCATTTTAGTCAAGGCGGACAGTTGACATACGAGTATTTACATGAGATTACGCTTTTTGAAACTTAAAAATCATCACTTTGTGTACTGTAGATAGAAATGCCTAATGTAACCTAATGTAAGAGACGAAATCCTGACTTGCTATTTCAGAGTCACATTATGTAGACAAGAGTTCCCTGGGTTGGCAAACAATTGATCTATGTTAATGTATCTTTTTAGGGACTAAATACTACAGTTATCTACCACCCAAAACTCACACTGTTAAATGAAGACTAAGACAACTCTAAAGTGTCAGCACTCAACCATTTTTATACTCACTAAGTCGACCACCAATTGTCAAGTTGTCGCTAGTCGCTGTGGGGCTAACACCTTGGTTGTCCAAGTTCTGTCTCTTTGTCACCTAATGTCTCTACTTCATCAGAGACTACTGCTAGGAAATAGAGATTTCCTGCGCCGATATAATCCAGTATTTCTAATTCCATTTGAGCTTGCATAAGTGTGCGGTTGAGGCTCAGGGGGTTGAACAGGTTGTCTAATGAATTCCAGCTCCTCCTGTCTACATGTCGAAGTGTCCTTAGGCAAGGCACTGCAATATGTGAAGTGACAAGGCTGTGTAAAGGGACGATGCTTTGAGCACTTATAAATGCAATGCACTTATGAAAAGCGTCATATAAATGCAATTAATTAGTGCGATTATTAATAAAAGTACAGTGACTTCAGTTACAATACAATCCCATCAATTGTGTTTCTAAGAACCGACAGACAAATCAGCAGACCCATATGGTCGGTCTGTGCGAGCCAAGAGGGCCTGTCACTGTTAGTAAGGAAAAAAGGCCCTTTGCTCACACCACACACAGATTGGCATGGATTGGTCTGTTCACACTGCCCCAGGTCGCACTACGCATGTTTGTGTGACTTCTTGTCTTTGTATTTGTAGATAACCGTGCACTTTAACAATCCAAGTCTGAAATTAGCTTTACTCCAGGATCTGTAATTTCAAACACATTCACTAGTCTGCAGTCTCTGCATGATAGTTTGGGTGTTGCAATGTCATATCCCCAGGTATGGACTAGTACGCAATTAAATAATTGCGGAGGAACATCCCACAAGTAATAACAATTTGTTGCCATTGCAATCAACATAAGTAACAAAACACACTGTACTGTTTTGCACAGAGCCACTTAACAAAGTAAGTTGAAAGATAATCGGTCTTAGTGCTTGATGCATGCCAAAGATCGACTAGCGAGCCCGTAGACCGGCCTTTTTTGGCTGGCAAGAGACCCCAGGCATAAATCAACACCCCTTCACCCCACAAGCGCTGACAGCCACAGGGAAGTGGATGCAGTGCGTGCACACACACACGCACATGAGTAATAAAGACCTGTAGTGGCTGGTGACAGGCCTAGGAAATGACCATGAACTGGCCAAGTAATGATGAGCATTTTTGTGCGATCAGTGGTGAGGGGAGGGTGGGAGATAAGACACACACACACACTTGGCATTCTCCAGTTGTCTCATTACCGTTTCTAATGAGCTCAGCTTTGAGAATTTAAAAGGCTCCGTCCTTTTGAAATCTCTCGCTGCCCCCTCCTCCCCCCGTGTTGTTAATTAGGGACTGGTATAAGAAGGAGAGGAAATGGGAAAACTGCCGTTTCTGCCAGGGTTTTGCAGACGCGGGGAGTGGGGGGTGGGGTTGCGTGGCCGTACCAACGTCACCCCCGCCCTCAACACCCACGGAAAAAAGCAGAGGAGGTGAAGAAAGCTGTTATCGGCACGCTAGACGTCACTTAGGCCAACCGTTCAAACTCCCCACCGTTGCAAATAGCAATTTTGCACCGCAATGGGCCACGATATCTTTTGACGGCCCTCCTCGAAAAATGTAATTTGGTTATTTAAAGGCTTTAATTTGCATTGCGCCTTCCATACATTAACGTCGCATTGTAAAAGGCAAGCAGATGTTTAAAATTGTTATGTTGTTAACTTAAATATGTTGGAACCTCGCTCGAGAGTTCAACCCCACTTCTGTTAAACTGGAACAATACACAGAATTTATTGTCACATGGGGGAGAGGGGTGGGGGGCTGAATATGAACTTCAAAATGTCAGCAGTCCCACTCTTCAATAGAAAATCAACGCAAAAACTCCCAATTACCAGATCGCCATACATCTGTCACGTTTTGAACTTTGATACCAAAATTTCACACCCCACCTCAAATTATAAGATCGGTGATAATGAACGATGCTTTTTCCAGATGCCCATTAGTTAAATGATGCCACCTCTGAAATGTATTTAAAGGTGGAAAAAACAATAAGTTAACATAATGTTAATGTTACATTTTCTTGGAAATTGGAGATGTCATGATACTTTTTTGGAGTGATGCCCTGATGGATTGGTCCACACCTCGGTCAATATCGTTATTGGCAAATAAATCGGGCATTAATCAATGGCAGTAGCTCCATCCCTACCATTTTGGTTCCAATCTGTTCTCGATTTACGCTTTGACCTTTGATACAAAGATTTCACACTCCGCCTCAAATTATGAGCAGATCAGAGATGATGGACAGTGTGTTTTGAGGTGCTAATTAGTTAAATAATGCCACCTCTGATTTTTTTCAAAAAAGGCTCATCTCAGAGATCAATATCACTAGTGACTAGGTTGTCAAACGAGGCTCAATTAAAACTCTGCACAACTGCCTTTGTCAGTCCTAATTAAAGTGTAATTTGGAGATGTTATATGGCATACACGACAAGTGTATTTTCTCTGTAGAGTAAGAGCTGTGGTGCCGTTGCCGATATTCACCAGAGTGCGTTGTGGGAACACAATAAAATGTCCAGGCTCTTCCAAAGCCAAAAGAGACATGATAAATCACCACAAACTGACATGACAAAATGAACTACGTAGAAAACCGTAAGCAACATTAGCATGGTATAGTTATAGTACATAGCATTCCACTCTGTGGTGGATACGAGAACCACATCTACACTCAGTGATTAACAATTTTACTTCAAGGACTACTGAGACTTATTTTTTGGGACTTACAGAATTTAAGTTTTATTCCCTTTTTTTAAATTGTTAGCTTGATTTTTATCTGGACGGACAGACTGGACGGTCATTGCTCTTAGCGTGCTATAGAGGGAGAGTGGCGACACACTTTCATTGTTGGCTCTTCAGCAAGAACTGATTTTTATTGGTCAAAGGGTACAAATACTAGTAGTTTGGCGATGCCCCAAAGGTAAGCAACCAAATCTCAGGCAGTGAGGCCAATTAAACTAGCGCTATTAAAGCAGCAAAATTGTTAACAAAAAATAGACAGAAATAATATTAAAATACGGTGTGTGTGTGTGTGTGTGTGTGTGTGTGTGTGTGTGTGTGCGTGTGCGTGTGCGTGTGTTACCTTTTTCTTGCTGTAGTCCTCTCTGGTTTTTCGTCCTTGTTTACCCAAGGGTGGCTTTTTGTCACTGCAATATAATGTACAATAAATTATTGTCATTTACTATGAAACCCTGTGTCTCGCCACCATATACAGGTATGGTTGCCAATCCATCATGCCTTGTGACATCCTGATCGGGAGACCCTTAGAGCTTCAAGTATCTGACCTTGTGACATCACATGGCATAAGGGAGATCCTAACATCTACATAATATGTAGATGTTAGATGCCATTACCATATATTATATGGTACTGGCATCACACATGTCATATCAACACACTCCATAGTTGTCCATCTCCACATACTCTAACCCCGGATAACCATACATGGAGAAGACTGGGATATCTCTACACTGTAGTTAAGGCATCAAAGTTTGCTTGGATTAGCACCACGAGCAAGTACTGTATATTGTATCAACAAATATTATAGCTCGACAACTTCCCCCACCTCATCTGCCTGAATGTGGATGACCACTAAAGCTCCTGATGCCTGCCAGGGGCCAGCAGTTTAAGAATGATAGACTGGTGCCTTCATGAAAGATAAGTGGTTAATTGGGTAGTCTATCTCTCCGGAAGATCTCATTACTGTAGCTTTGAGGGCTCCCTTATCGAGCACAGGGCTCTCTAAAGAACCACTAATGACACCTTCCATCCTGATAAAAAACAGAAGTTTATAGGCATGGTGCTTCACCGACTGCAGCATGCGTCTGTGGTGGAAAAGAAGGGACATGGATACGGACAGATGAGTTGAAGTGTTACCATACAATACTGAACGTTTGGAAGGAGAAACAAGGCCTCAGATTCTCAAATGTGTGTGTTGTACCAGAATATTTGAGACAAACAAAACAAATATACAGTATACTGTATCAGGAGTATAGAGATGAGGCGATAAGAGTTGAGAAACCCATTTTGACGTGAGATCTAGTTCTACAAAATGTACATTTCTAAATCTTGACAGTTCTCTGAAAAACGTCATTATTTCTGTGTCGGTGGTCTTTAATATTTCATGTCAAGGCCCCCAAAATGATCTACTGTATATATATCTATATGGCCACTGACCCCATTCCAGGGCCCTCCCAGACTAATAAAAGAAACATTTAAACTATTGCTTTGATGCTCATATTAACCCTAGGAAGCATTGAGTTGGCTTTTAGTAACAACATCAGGCATTCCATACATTCCACTGGGGAATGTGTGGTCCACACATGGACATTCACTCAGTAGGGACTGAGTGAATGATTAACTTTTATATTTATACATCATACTTTGTCATCATGGTAGTGCTTTGTGAACCATCAAATCAAATGTATATGATCACCACACAACTGCTAGACCATTTTATAAAATCTAAGTAACTACACAAAAAAACTCAACTAAAGTGGTCTTACCCTTTAAAAACAACAAAACACTAATATTATACTTATACTGTACAAGTTAAAATCAACGTGGTCATGACTGGAAGGTAAGTAGAGCATGACCTGTACTTGTCCGATGTGCAAGTGCCTCTGAGACCTTGGTGTCAACACCCTGATGCCTACCTCTAAACAGAGATGTGACATGAGGTTCTAACCTGGCTTTGTATCCGGAGCTGAAGGGGTTGGTGTCTCCGTCGGCGCTGCTGAACGGATTGGGCGAGTGGAGGTCTCCCGAGCTGCCCGAACGACCCCCGTTGCTGGCGGTCTTGCCGCGGCCGTCCTTCTTGCCCGTCACACGCTCCAGGAGGCTGACCTTCTCCTTCTTGTCCTTCCGCTGGGGGTCCCACAGCTGGGACGAGTCTCCCGAGTCAAAGGGGTTGCGGTTGCGGGGGAGTGTGGCGTACTTCTGTGGCAGGCCGTCACCGATGTCGGCGAACGGGTCACCATGCGCCTCACCGGAGGCGTCATGAAATGCCGAACCGCCAGGTACCTCGCTCTGGGAACGCGTGTGGCCGGAGTCTTTACCTAATTGAGGAAAACAACGGTATTATTCATTTTATTTTTTTTCCTTAGGACCGACTGATCCATGTTCAACTGCTGTTCACATGGAACCCTTCTCAACATTCTACTTGCTACTACCACCAATATATTTTGTGTTACACCTGGTGACCGCTAGGCCGGGTCGTAACATTATCCGTCCGTTAGTTTACAATCAATATTTGTTCAGATTTCTGTATGTCAGATTTTGAGTTGGATTGTTGTAATTGGTAATGTATTTTGTGTTAGCGGATTTATATTATTGTTTTTGTCTTCAGTTAAGCTTGTGCAGACTTCAACTTTAGACATACTATTATCGACAGCCTACAAAAAAATACATAAATGAAAAATAAATGAAATTGAATGTCATGATGTCAACAATCCTCACCCATCTCTTCAATGGAGTTCATGGAGTCCAGCTTGGGGCGGAAGTGTGTTCCGATCAGGTCCGACATGGAGTGCGCCGCCGACAGCTTGTGAGACCCGGCCAGCAGCGGTCTCTTGGCCTTGGGCTCGGGTTGTTGGTGCCCATGGGTCTCCTGAGCGTCCACGGCGGTGGGGAGGTGGTCTGAGGAGTCGGAGAGCAGGGCGGAGCGGGGCAGGATGGCCGAGGAGGTGTCCGACGACGTGGAGGAGTAGCCGTAGCCGCCGGCGTCGCTCTGCTTGCGGCCCTTCATCTTGTCCTTGAGCTTGGAGAAGGGCGAGCGGGGCTTGTCCCGCATGGACAGGTCGAACATGCTGGCCGTCATGTTGTTCCTCATGAACTGGATGCTCACCTGGATGCGCCCGCGCTCTTTCCTCTTTTTGCCCGGACGAGACTCCAAGGTGTACCAGCTACAACCAAGAGGGAGAGTACCGTTACATTTTATAGACTCCAAGGTGTACCAGCTACAACCAAGAGGAGTGGACGGTTACATTTTATAGACTCCAACATGTACCAGCTACAACCAAGAGGGAGAGTACCGTTACATTTTATAGACTCCAACATGTACCAGCTACAACCAAGAGGGAGTGTACCGTTACATTTTATATTGTAAAATGATATTTGATTAGGTTTTCTGAGGTCAATGGATATTTGCAGTAAGCCCTGCCCTTTCTCCGGTGTCCAGTGTCACCCCAAGGATGAAATGACCCAAGGGTGCATGGGGGTTTAGTTTAGTGTCTCCTTTTTCTTCTTTTTTTTTTTACTTCATATTGCTTCTACCCGTTATACTTTTTTCTCTAAAACGTGTAAAGTTGTTTTAACTACTCTGAACAACTGACAATGGGCATTGGAATTTAGCGCCTCTCTCTCTGGACCATAGCAGTTTGGGCTTACTGAAAGGTCTATTACATTTGGTAGATTTTCTGTGGTTTTCTGGCTCAAACAAGTTTCCCTGCTGTTTGTGATGCCACAGTCTGCAGATCCCATATACGTTTATGGTATTTACCCCAGAAGCACACGTTGAGTTATAAAATGTTTGCTCAGAAAGAAAATGTTTTTAAAGATTTGCCCGGCACCAAATGCCAGGCTAATGAGCTAGTAGATCTGCAAATGCATGATGCTTAAAAACACCAAAGGGGTTCCTAACATCCTGAATGGGTTCAAGTGCAAGCGTAGAAATCTTAAGAATCTGAATAATTTGATTAGCCGATTAGGGCCAACTAAATGAAAAACAATGTGAAAGAAACAAACACACTGGCCTGGATCACTTGAACCTTTCTTGACACATTATTTAAAAAATAATAATAATAATCAACAATCCATTTATTATTCAAAGGGATAAACAGCGTCCCTTGCAAGCTGAAAACAGAAAACGGCCTGCCACAGAACATACGTTTCAGACAAGCTGCTTTTCCTGGGCTGCCTATTTGCTTAACCTCGGTTGCTTTTTCGACTGGAAGTAATGGGATTTATGCCTTTGCTGTGAGCAAAATAAAAAGGTGACATTTGCACAAATCTGGCCTTTGTTCGGATCTGCCAGCGACAAAGCGATTGGGGAAATTTTCTAAGCCACGGTATACGGGACAAAAAAACGGCGGGTTTCATACATGCTAATGAGGAGACTGCCAGGCCTTTCAGTTTTTAAACAGGCCTTGCAAGTTGCAACGTATTTAAAGGAAATCCTCGTTCAAAATAGTTCCTATGAACCACTTAAACCCTACATACATTATCGATTGACTTATAGCAAAAGAATAGCCAATCTACAAGCTCATAACATGTAATTTTTCTTTTATATATCAGTTTATTTCAAAGATGGACTACAATGAAATGCCCCAAATAAGAACTCCAGCGGTTAAAAGGAGAATTCCAACCCAGAAGGCTATATTTACAGTTGATTATTTCCAAAAAAGTGGTCCATTTGTTATTTTGTGGGGAAAAATCCTTAGTGGCTCTTTCCCCTACCCCACCATAAGCTTAGATTTGGCTATGGGATGTTAAAATCACTCCAAAATGCAATACAATGCAATTTTTGTGATATATTGTCTCTGCACCATTTGATAGTGTGTTGATGCTCACTAACTTTTGGTTAAGCTGTGATGCAGCGGTCTCTCAAGAGGCGAGGGCATGGCACACTTCAGGGCTGAACCACAGGTGAAACAAAAGTGAAAGTGTCAACATAGTATTGTGATCGTGGAGAGACAACTTATAGCCAAAAAATGCATTCTGGAGTGATGCAAATGGGTGCATTTGAACAACATCCCATAGCCCCATTCTAAGCTTCTTATGGTAAGGTAGGGAAAACAGCCAATATCAGGTATTTTCACAAAACAACAACTGAACCATTTATATGGAAATAAATGAACTGCAAATAAAAGGTAAAGTCTTTGAGGGTAGAATTGTCTTTTAACTCTCTTATTGGCCTTTCCACTATACCTCATAATGCCAACAATTCTCCCCAACTTTCATATTTTATATTTATTAAATTAATGCCATTCAAATAAAGTATATAATTCCAAATAGTCATCATTTGTAGAGTTGATCATATAGTATATGATAATGTGTTTAAAGGTAGGGTAAGTGATTTGAAATTCATTGTGTAGTACCAGCCTGGTGCACTAGGGGCCCCCCAAGAGTAGCTACACTATGTGAACCTGCTGCTTGATCCTGATTGGAGGAGAATTCATCCTCCACCTGGGGAATTTATTAGCTCCTCTGCTAACGTGGGGGAGGGGGAAACTCCATATATAATAGAGCATTTTAACAGAAAGAAAATTGGGGCGATATCTGACAAAAGTGAAATCACTTCCCCTACCTTTAAGCATTATGTTATACTGTACCTTAGCTAATTGGCAAGTCCACCAGCTCATAGCGCGGCTATGAGCTTCTTCCATCTTTTTATGAACTTTTGATATTTATTTGGTATGCATTGTTGGTTATGTCGACCACGAATGTGGTGTAAAAGTGAGAAAAAATAGTCATGCTTGTTTCACCTGGGCTTCAACAGACTTTAACAGATTTTTGAAGGAAAATTGTGATGATTTTATTTTGGCCCGCTGTGTTTTTGAATTTGATATCCCTTGTCCTACGCTGTATTTCTAGGGGATACTGGTTAAGTGACAAGGTGGTGAATGATGAATAGGCTACAGAGGAGCCGTCTCAGCAGCCCAGGAGAGCAGCCACGGCCCAAAGGGGTGGGATCTATTTCCCATCCTGAGCCGCTGATGATCAGCAAGGTGGCCGGCCCCGATCCCCACGGCTAGTGCACTTCACATGCATGTCAAGGCCAAGATAAACTTTCCCCCTCCTCCTCCTCCTCCTCCTCAGCCCCTCCGAAACCCACAATACTCCCACTCTGTACGTCCGTCCCGGGCGGGCAGACATACGGACGGACGGACCGACTGCTGGGAACCCTCCTCACAATCAACAAACACAGGTGTGCGATAATTAGGCTCTGCCCCGGCTCGGATATAGAGACCCCCCGCCCCCGCGCGCACACACACACACACCCACACCCACACCCACACACACACTCACACACACACACACACACACACACACCCTTCCGCCGATATGTCAGTTCGGAAAAACACACCCGTTGCGGCAGCGGACCGGGAGGAGGAGGAGGAGGAGGTGGAGGGGGTTGGGAGGGGCATCAACGCGGGACCCCACCGCAGCGCTGTTGGATGTAGTTATCTGGAATGTAAGCCTCGTTGTCAGTGTTTCTACAGCGTGGGATTAGGGCCAACGAGCTTACGGTACGAGGGGCCGTATCCGTTACATTACGCTACGATTGCCGTATTTGAAAAAAACTCTACTGTGTGGTGTGGTGCGGCGGGGGGAGAGGAGGTGTGTCGGACGGGGCTGGGGCAGGGGCGGATCTAGGTGTGGGCATGGGAGGGGCAATGTCCCCCTAAATGCCCAGACTGCCCCACCAAACACGATGGCATGCAAAACAACCCACGATATTTCAAATTAAAGTGCTTATATATTTAAAATGATTTGAAACACTAATACTACTACTAACTAACTACAGCTGTGGCTCCACTAAACCAACAGCATTTCATCATTGAAAACAGAAAACTCTCTGAGTCAGACCTTTAGCTTTATGCATGCTGCGTGTCTGTTGCAACTTCAGCAACAACTGATTATTATTGATGCCTATACTTGCCTAATAAAAGTCCTGTAAGTGAAAATGGTACCATTTTCTCCTGCCCCCCCCCCAATTGGGAAATGTTATATCCGCCCCTGGGCTCGAGCACCTAAAACAAATACGACGATCCTCCACCACCGCTGATGATGACATATTGTGATTCCTACACGACTGATGGGTAAAAAAAAAAAGAAAGAAAAAGGAAGTGCGCTAATGTCCTCTCTCTCGCATACCGAAATGTGTGCCGTTGAGCTTAATTAACACCAGACCCCTCAATCCGGGGCCCATTCTTTTTTTTTCCTTTTAAAAGCCAATTGCGTATGGATGGGTGTGACTTTGACCCTGTTGCTTTCACAGCCAACACACGGCCCACGCACAACAGCCAGAAGAGACTATGTTTAGTATGATATAATGGGACAGGGTGGTGTACGCTGTTAGTAGGTTCACCACCATCACTCTAAAAATATTTTCCAATGTGGGTTCGACTTAATGCGACTGTCTAACAGCCAGGACATGTTTGGCCAGATCCGCCACATTCAGTTTAAGGGCTAAACAGTTGTCTCCTCTCCCACCCTGCCACCGATGGCACAGCGCACACGCACACACAAACACACACACACACACACACACACACGTAATCATAACAGTGCAGCATTTCATAGCCGATGCTTTATTCTCGATTCGGCATTAAACCAATAAAGAAAACCACGAACAAAGAGACCACGCAAGTCGCGAACCAGCAGAGGATTTAATTTGCGGTGGCTAAACACGAGTCTCCAGCAATGTGACGCTACCACTATTGCTCTGTGACTCAATGCACTGTATGGGGCTGAACACTAAGGAATCATAAAGGAAAAGGCTCAATGGTTTGTCCTTCCCTTGCTAGACCAGTTGCCAAACCAGGCTACACCCATAATATCCCCTACAGTACCAGCGGCTACCAGTGCTACTACCATCAAAAAATGTTTGAGCAACAAATCAAACAGCCAGGAGATAAGAAAACGCAACAGTGATTCAAAGAGTAAACATAAAAGACAGGGCTATCTCAGACTCATAGATTAGAACGGAAAGAGGACTAAAGATAAGGTGTGAATGCTCGCTTATGACAAATCACAAGCAGTTAGAACCCTAAAAACACTCTCGCCCTTTCATCCACAATTTTGGGCATTATCTACAAACATTTTCTAAACATTTAAGAAAAAAAATGCCTAAGCTCTATGTGTCATACTGTCTTTGTGAGCTTGTAGATCAGCTAAATTGCTAGGGCTTTACAGTAAGTGAAATATGTGTATTGTACCAGAACAGTAAAAACCACAATACTGTATAACCGTAAATTCCAATTCTTTGTGAGAATGAACTGTGACTGTTGTGCAAATATTTTCCACTTCCTCTTCAGTTCCTCTTTCATGAACAAATCTGTGTCACTCACTCCAGCTCTTACTGTACACTGTACTGTACTTTCAGTCTGGAAGTCCCACCATGTACAGTACAGGACCAAGGCCTGACACTAGGAAAAGTATTTATAGAAATATACCGCATATTCAACAGGCACATCAACATCAGTGACAATTCAAATTAAATGATGCATTCCAGCATATCCGTTTCATGAATTTAAAGGGATATTTCACTACATCATCATTATATCATCTACTCCGGCTCATGTGAACACCCCAGGCGGTTTTAAAATTACTTCATTCAGTATTTGGATATTTGATTCATTGTAGCTGTCCTGCCCCCTTCCTAAAGATTAATATAAGTTAAAACTACATTTTAAAAATTATAAGATTCAGCTAAAACATCCATATTTTTTCCAGTGCTTGATATCGTCCTCCTAATATGTGAAGGGGTTATTTTAGGGGTTATTTTAAAATAAATAAAAACTGTTAATGAAATTCCATAGGACCCTCATGTATTAAGAGAATATCATTGACAGCCACCAGTAAAAAAAAAAAAAAAGACTGGATGTTTTCCAACCCATTTAGGCCTGACCTAAGGTTTCTGAAAAACTTGAAATATTTATATATCAGCATCAAAAAAAAGTTAATTATGGAATACTGTACAGGATCCAAATATGGATTCCCGGCCTGAAAGGGTTAATCCATCATGGCTAAAATGGAGATTTAAGTTATAATGAGTTTGTATGGGAAGGGGGCAGGGCAGCAAAAATGAAGATCATATATCTACCATGAATTACTGAATGGAGTAACTTATAAACTGTCTGACTCTGGGCTGTTCACATCTGGCTGAGTAGATGAAAATAGTTAAAATAACAAAAAGGCTCTTGTAGAAGGCTGTAATCAGCTGAATTTGTTTGTTTTGTTTTATTTGTAATCCTACAAACTGCCATTGTAACCTGCCACAACGGTGACCAGTGTTCATGTATGGCGGTTTTCTGTACATGCAATATAAATGTTGGGTGAAGCTGTGGTTTTGTTTGATCACAAACCCATCTGGAAGAGAAAAAAAAAACATCACGATGGGCCTCCTCACAATGATGCCAAAGATAGCCAGGCCTTACTGTCTTGTGACTCCCTTGAAAGCAACACTGATACTAGACTAGTATGAAATCTGTAGAATGTTGGTTTGATGGGAAGAGTTATGATGACCACTGGTTTTCAACCAGTGGCCCTTGATGGGGTTCCCTGGTGATCCCCAGCTAAATGATAGGGGATGGTAACAAAAATGACCCTTATTTAGATCTTTTATTGTTGAGAGCGTAAAATGAAACCAAGCGGACTCCCCTTTGTAAATTTAGTAGAATTTTGCGCTTTCATGAGTTAAATATCTAAACAAAGATCACGTAAAATGAAACCAAATGCACCCACCCTGTGACTATTTGGTTTTATTTTACGCTTAATTCTGCACAGGGAATGTAGAAGAATTGTCACAGTCATCAGCATTTGCCTGTTATCTCTCCTATGGGGTACAAAAATCAGTAAAGCCTGGATTTGTGGACAAATTCTTATACTACAACAAAATTGTTGTATCGTTTTCAATTTGCGAAGCTTAAGCTCATTAAGTAGGCGTCCACAGAGCCATCTAATAGAAGAGTTGCGAAAACGAGGGGGTTGGAAACTGAGCACTCAAGTTGTTCTGTTCACGCACCCTGAATGGGGACAAAACTGGACTTGGGAATACAGTGTTTTCAATGACAACAACATGACAACTGTAGGGATGCACAGAGAAATGGCCGCCAGTTATTTATTACCTTATCTGCAGAAACTGATCTTTTACGCCACTTGGCGTAAGTGGCATGAATGTCAATTAGAAATATTGTTTTTCATCTCGGTGACAGGCCTAAACATTCTCTCTTTACTCCACACACACAAGCACATTTTTGAAGGGGCTTGACATTAATGGTGGAAATATTAAAATTTGTCCCAAACACAGATTGATATCCGACTTATCGGTATTGGCGCCATAATGAGAAAAACACTCAGTGGTCGGGGTCAGTCCCAAGAAACCTGATCGGTGATTGCGTTTTAAACATAGAGAGAGTGGATATACCATTTTGGTTAATTGTTTTTGGCACAGAAGGAAGGAGAAGGCATCATTACGCTCTATGCAGTGACATGTAAAGATGCCCAAGTGTTTGTGAGGCTTGTGACGGTGACAGACATAGGCACGTCCTATAGCTTTAAGTACTGGCAGGCCTGATACAGTGTATTTCACTTAGTTTATGAACTGAACACATTTATAAAAAGGTCTCTGCTGCGTTTCTAGTTGCTGCAGATGACAGCTTAGTGTGAAAGCAAACCGCAGCAGATTAAATAGGCAAGAATCATAACTTCTCTGCCTATTTACATCAAGTCTACCGTAGTATTAGGTGAGAATGCGACCTACTGTAAGTAGAAGAGCTGCCATTATCCGGAACGCATGGAAGTGAACAGGGTTGTCACAACTGACCGTGCTTTAAGGCTGTGGTTTTCAACAGGTGATCTGGGGACCACCAGTGGTCCTTGAGAAAGGTTCCAGGTGGTCCCCAGGCTAAATGATGGAAAGTTGGATAACCAGGTTAACCAAATGGACCCTTGTGGGTCCATTTGGTTTCATGTTTACACTCAAGAGTTTTGCCTGTTTTGTTTCTTAAATGCAGCCTGGAATTGTGGACAAAAGCAAAATAAAACCTCTAGTTTTGGGCTCTGTGGGGCTAAAATGTCATCAAATGGTGGTCCGTGGCTCAAATGCTGAATAAAATGGTGGGCCCTGGTATAAAAAAAAAGGTTGAAAATCACTGCTCTAACGCCTTGGTCGTTTGAATAGAATAAATAATGGGCCTTGATATGAAATAGGTTGAAAACTCAATGACTTTGTCCACACTGGTGGGTGTGTGTGTGTGTGGGGGGGAGGGGGAGGTTGGGGGGGATGCAGGGTGTACGACACTTACTCGATCTTCCTCCGCTCCTTGTTGTCGAAGATCTCGTTGAGGTTGACCGTCCTCTGGCCCAGGAACTTGTCCATGCCGACCAGGGAGCGGTGCATGACCACCAGGCACAGCTCGTACACCTCCGGGTTGCCCTCCAGGAGGAGGCCGGGCAGCTCGAAGGAGGCCTCTTCCCTCCAGACGGGGTCCAGCGTCTTCTCCGCCACGGACGTGGAGTACTTCTCCTTGCCCAGCTGGATGATGGTATAGGCGTCGTTGGTGCCATTCTTGCCCTTGGGCTGTAAACCGGTGGCTTGGAGCACCGTGGCTTGGACGTGGGTGGGGAACCACTTCTGAGACTGCTCCACCAAAGACATGGTCAGCTCTGTGTGTGTGTGTGTGTGTGTGTGTGTGTGTGTGTGTGTGTGTGTGTGTGTGTGTGTGTGTGTGTGTGTGTTAACTGCAAGCCATTCAAATACAAATGCATCCAAAACAAAAATCTCAATGAAAAAGTGCTCGGTCCAAACAGATAAAAAAGCGCATCTGCTGATGCATCGTGGTGCGCTGTGCTTACTGTGTCTTAACACATTGACTGTTAAGTCTTTTTGTCTGTTTGTTTATGCTTGCATGCTAAGGGGTTATGATTAACATGTTTCCCACACCACAAGTCTCAAATGATACCCAAGGTTCTCCTCTTCAATTTAAAAATATACATTTGTCCGTAGCTTCTTCCGTTCAATAGTACTACTAATATTGTTATATAAGACCTGGTCATTCCATCCCTGTGCAGATATATGTGGCATACACTATGCAGACCTTCACATTGAAAAGCTTAGAGTGGGCATAGGTGTAATTGGATCCAATGTGCGGAATGCATTACAAAAGTAATAGATTAACTACTTTATCAGTGAACGTTTGGATTATGACAGTAGGATTAACTACTTGAGCAGTTGCAATAATGTGTGCATACAGCAGTAGCAGACTGAAGGATCTGACACCATTCCCAGGCTGAGCTGCTGCATTAAGCTTCATCCTTTTGTCATGTTGGGTTCGGCAGCATCACAACATGATGTCCAACATGAAGCCACTGCTGAGTCATCTGAAAACAAAAGAGATGAGAGCATCAGTTACCATTCCATTCCCAGCAATACAGTGAGTTAACACAACATGACTCACAGGCTGCTGTCAGAGCCATCTAGTGGCAGAGTTGCGACATTGAGGGGGCAGAAAACTGAGCGCTGTGTCCATTTGGAAATGCATTGTTTTTAACGAGGGCGGCGCAAATAACAGCTATTTTAGACATGTGTGCAACACGTCTAAAACAGCTCAAACATGTTTGTACAGTAACAAGAAGTCTCTGGAATGTTTATATTGTACTACAAAGGATATAAAATAAAGTGATTTAAGAGCCTTAAAGCCGTGTTTTTGCATTGGTCCACTGTCTGTCCCCATTCTTAATGGAAGTCTATGTAGAAGAGCCGCCATTAGACCGGACCCATGGAAGTGAGCGGAGTTGTCACCACTAATAAGGCTTTGCTGGAAGCTAATGTTTTTTAGCTTTGTACTAGCACTCACACACAGACACACACAGCATGCTATCTGCTTACTCTTCTCTTTACGGATACAGGACAAACCTAGTTTATAGTAGATATACAACTTGGGCGGCTTAAAAGCAGCCATAAACGCATGTTGAACCACGTCCGTGCCATATTAAACATAAGAGCTTTTAGTGGGACTGTATTAGCTATGGGAGCTGCTAACAGAGCCATGAAGACAGACAGGGTTACGCCAACTCTGTTCACTTGGTGGAGCCAGTCCAATGGCGGCTCAAATACACACAGGCTTCTATCGAATAGTGACAACCAGGCGTTACTAAATCCACTGGAGTCTATGGGCTCGCGCGAGTACGTGAGCCACGTGACCAGGCTGTTTTCTGCCCCTTCAATGTCGCAACTCTCTATAACACTCTATGGCTCTGGCTGCCACCAGCTCACCACACACACACACACACTGAGCAGCAACATACTGTCATACATCTACATACCTCGGTGCCACGTCGCCCATATCCACCAGAAGCAGCACAACAACAGGCTGATGACCACCTACTACCCAGTCAGTCGCATGTCTGCGTTGTGATCCTTAAGCCAGCCATAAGGAGCCTTCTATTGATGATAATAAGATCCATTGCAAGCCACTGTGTGCTGCTGATCACTACAGTGCTGCTCTCATTCTCTCTCCCACATTCCCAACCAGGCAGACAGACAGCCTGGGACCATAGGGGGACAGCCTCCAGCCGTGCTACACTTCCTTGTGTGACGTCACAATTCATTAACCCTGGTCAAAGTTCAAGCTCCACCCACTTAAAGTAGTGTGCTACAATATATAATACTTGAAATCTATTCTTTCTTTCTTTCTTTCTTTCTTTCTTTCTTTCTTTCTTTCTTTCTTTCTTTCTTTCTTTCTTTCTTTCTTTCTTTCTTTCTTTCTTTCTTTCTTTCTTTCTGCCTGCTACCACTACACCAGTACCATGCCTTTTCCCATCCTATATTTCTCTTGTCCATATTTTACCTCCACTATTGTTTATATTTTGTAAGTCTCTAAACGTCTTGCTTAACTAGTGTGTCCATTCAGTTTTTTCAGTTTTTGTTGTATTCTAAATCTTCTACATTCATCCATCCATTCAACCAGTAGCCAATATACAGCAGCAGGTTGCAGCCAGCATAACATTATGAATGAATGAATGAATGAATGTGCGCAAGCAGTGGGTGCATATAGTCTGTCTTCTCTCAGGATTCCATGTGACTTCTTATTGTACATATATAAGATTTCACAAGATGTTGTATTCCTATTTATGTCTAATATATGTCTAATATATTATTAATATATTATTGTATAAATGCATTGTTTTATGTTCACCACTTCCCTTCTGCTTTGGCAATGTAAACGTATGGCTTCTCATGCCAATAAAGCTCTTTTGAATTGAATTGAGAGAGAGAGAGAGAGAGAGAGAGAGAGAGAGAGAGAGAGAGAGAGAGAGAGAGAGAGAGAGAGAGAGAGAGAGAGAGAGAGAGAGAGAGAGAGAGAGAGAGAGGGAGGGAGAGAGAGAGAGAGAGAGAGAGAGTTTCTGTGTGCATGCGTGTGTGCAATGTTGTGTTGGCGGGGGGTTAGTAGTGGCACTTGACACGACAGCGGTAAGGCATCTAAACATGGGGGGACCGCCTTTGTCTCCCGAGAGAGGGGGACATGGAGGTTGCAGATAAGAGTCCTGCACTTAAACGAATACAAAACGTGCATGTCACCCCACTTGACAAGTACATCTTAACCAAACACACCTGCCTATATGTGCTCGCTTTTATCATACTGCCGTATGTACATACCAGCAGGCCTGCAAGCGCTTCGGGTCGGGCCATCCATCAAAGTAGGATTACTGTTCTTATCAGAAGTGCATCTGTAAATGAAATGCTATGGCTTAGTGAAATATTAGGCTGGGGAAGAAGAAAAAAGAAGATTTAGGACCGAATCAAATGCACGTCTGCCTTTTCACCCATATTGCTGTTGACACAAACGGCAGGGCGTTTGTGCAATGCAAAACATTGTGAACAAATTGCATTTTCAAGGGACCATGCCAGTGATCTGGCATGTTTAGCACATACAGGTATGTTTGATATTACTGCCAATGCCAACCGTTTTCTGAACATGCCCGTGGTTTGTTTTGGAGGAAGCCACAGACGCAAGTAAATGCATACATGATGATCGTTTCTTGTCTATAATTATCACATTATCATTGTTTTAACACATTTGTAAACGTGAACTGAAAATGAAAGCTCAACTGTAAACACTCACTGAAAAAAGATGAACAGTATTTGCAAATGAAATTCCATGATTTCATTTGCAAATCCAAGATTTATTACTGCGTGCAGGCGTTTAACCAACTTTGACTTCTTCGGGTTTGGTAATGATTTAATTTGATTAAAACAATGCACAATAATAATAATATAATTTAACGCAAACATATTGCAGCCAGAGTCTCTGGAACAAATGTATTTTGTTGGATGCCCCCCTAGACCTAGATCACCACAGAACAGGAATAACATTGATTATAATTTTAATCTGATGTCATATCGGTTGCTATATCTCTATGTTGCGGTTACTAGTAACTCTTGTCAGCCTAAACTTTGTAAAAATAATAAGGGTAATAATAATAATAATAACATAACAAGCATCAAGCGTACACAGTACCTAAAGGTCGTGACAGTTTCATACACAGTAATACCCCCTACTATACCCCAAGAGAACAGTATACCAAAACCTTATCGGTGCTTTTGTGAGATAAAACATGAAAGGCGCCGCATTCCACCTGTATCCTTTTTATTGTTCTCCTTCGGCAAAGTATTACTTGTGTGTGTGTGTTGTGTGTGCGTAGAGGTGAAAGGGGGGAGAACGTCACACCATAAATAAGTAGCAGCAGCAGCAACGTATGGCCTCACTCTCTCTCTCTCTCTTTTTGATGGCCATAAACTGTCCGGCATGTAAAGTGAACCTACGTTAGCGCGGCGGGCCATGGGCTCCACATGTTCAGCCATATTAGCCATCCACTTTAACGGCCAGCCGGCCGGGCCCGCCATCATGCATCCACTTTGGGTCCCTCGATCGCCGCGGCCGGGCAGATGTTTCTGGTTTCAGAGCCCTTTCTTCAACACTATATTGGTTGTATTACATTTATTAAACACTTTTTAGAAAATCTCTGGCTGCAAGATTGCCCATCTGTGCCGCCGGACAACAGAAAATATATGAAGGAAGCTCGGAGGCACCCATGGGGAGAACGAGAGGGGGGGGGATTGAACGGTCGTGATGTCAGTGCTCTTTGGGGTCTTAATGCGGTGCAGGTCTAGGCCTGGGACAGGCTGACTGATTTAAAAGGGCCTCGCTTTTTTTTTAAGCCGAGGCCCGAAACATTTTAGAACGCAGATGAAAATTTTAATAAAAAAAGAAGGAGAACGGCACACAAATCACATCTGCTTTACTCTCAGGAATGTCTCGGCGCGCACAGGGGCTTTGATATATAGGTGCAGATGTGCGACTGGAGCTTTAAAAAGAGTTGCTAAGCCTAAAGAACATGTCAGTCTAGTGGCTCCCTGAAGGCCCTCCGTCCGTCCGCTCCATGGAGGCTCTTTCCCTTAAGGACGGAAGCGAAATGTATAGCATCGAAACATGGGAGAAACGTCGGTGTTGGACGGCAAGATTTGTATATCATGTGCTTATGCTTTCTTGACAAGTTTAGAACCCGGGGGGGTGCCTCTGTTACCGTTCCGTTTCACTTAGGCATTGATTTACAGCTGCCGGCATGCCAAATCTATAGCACAAATCCGATCTAGTGTGTCACTTCGATATAGAACTATCAGTTTTCTAAATGCCAACATGGAATCTGGAGATAAGACAGATCATGCACCCACTACACACAAAACGAAGTGGAAACTAGAAAAGGTGCCCTTCCAGGGCACAGGTCTCCACCAGGTCAGGCTGTGGCCTCCTGGTGGCGCTATAGGCCATTCTTTCTTATGCCTTTGATGGCAATTGGATGATTTGAGTCTGATTTGATTTGTGTTCTGCAAAAAATCACCTGTTGGTCTTTCTACGGGCCAATGTGAAAAGGGTGCGGTTATATTTGTCATTTAAGCACATGACTGTAGAGATCCTATGTTACAATTTGCAGGATTTTGGGAGAGAATCTAAAGGAGCAATAAATAACGTGTTTTACAAAGATCAGCCTCCTGGTGGCACTATAACAGGCCGATCTAGAAAATGTGGGACACAGCTTCATCGTTGGCCTACAGGGAGTGTGTGTGCAAAGTTTGACATCGATTAGCTGTACACAGATGGATAGACACACACACGTAGAGTTCTCAAACTCTGCCCGAAACCGACCAAGACCGAACCCAAACAGGCCCGACCCGACATTTAGGGCCGGGTAGGGCCTGCATGGGGCCCCATGAAAATATAACATATATTGAATTATTTTACTATACAAAGAATAATAGTTATTTTCTGTATTTACCTATTATGAAGAAGGTGCTGATTGCCATTTCATTTTTAATCTGTGGTGAATCCTCAAATTTTGCCCAAACCCGACAGTTTAGGGCCGGGTAGGGCCTAAAATCTATTCCATTTAGTCGGGCCAGGCCGGGCCTAGGGCCTGAACTGTAGGGCCCAGTTAGGGCCGGACCTTAATTTTCAGGCCTGTTGAGATCTTGAAGCACGCACACACACGTACAGTGTACAGACAGACACTGTACGTGTCCACACACACACACACACACACACACACACACACACACACACACACACACACACACACACACACACACACACACACACACACACACATACTCTTGAGCATCCCTTCGGCCTGGTGGAGGCAACTATCTGTCCATTGTACCAAGACATCAGAATCACATACAAACACCTGCAGAGATTTCAAAAACATCAACGACAAAACAAAAAACAAAGCCGGGCAAAGTACAGCAATGTGCAGACACAAGATTCAAGATTTGTGATCCGCCGTGATAAGACGATATCAAATGGAACACGATCACCCTAAGGACGAGTCATTGTGTGTATTCTTGCATCAAGTGGTACATCTTTGTACATGTATTTATTTATTAAAGATTCTGACTTTCAAATGTACATTTTCTTTGTATTGTTGTACTGTTGTATTATGCTTTCTGCTTTGGCAATGAAAACATGTTTTCTCATGCCAATGAAGCCTTTTGAATTGAATTGAACTTAATTGGAATCTGTTTTGTTTTGTTTTTTTCCAACTACTTTCCCTATTCAACTGTTTATTGTGCGCCTATTGTATTTTATAATTCCGTTCATGCTCTGGATCCGGGTCACAGAAGTTACACAGGGAGGCTCTGTATCGTTACAGCAGTGAGTCATGTGAAAATATGAATAATTCTGCACTAGCATCAGCAGTTTTGTGCTGTAGGAGAGGAAAGTGAGAGGAATGTATTTGATTGATCCTGTATTCTGATGGTACTCATCATCAGAATCACTGTGACACAAAATATCTAATTAGCAAGAAGTAGAAACACTTGTTTCGTTTTTCATCTTAGAAATTATTTGATCGTCCCAAAAGATTGTGTGTGTCATCATGATTTGTCACGACCCGAGTTGGCTTTGTCCACGTTGTAATCATCTTTATAACAAAATCGTCTAATAAAGTCTATGAGAAA
This sequence comes from Benthosema pterotum, assembly GCA_039105355.1. Taxonomy (NCBI): domain Eukaryota; kingdom Metazoa; phylum Chordata; class Actinopteri; order Myctophiformes; family Myctophidae; genus Benthosema; species Benthosema pterotum. The sequence continues at coordinate 2,334,609 of CM076974.1, forward strand.
AATGAATGGGGAAAACCCTTCTGGAACCGGGGCAGTGATGTCACTGCGCAGCTCTAATCAGAAAGGTCATGTCTGATTGGAAACGTTTCAGACCCCAGGAAGAAACCCTAATTACAAAGTGAAGACACATCGTTACACATAAAAACACACACACAAACACACCAAGTGGTCTAATTAAGTACTCTCACCTGTTAAACATGTACACAAATGGGAAAATTGCAAAAATCACTGCAGTACCTCTATAAAATGGTTCTTTCGCTCTTTGATTATTACAGATACAGAAGTTGTCTGATATGTGCATGATTATTTTAGATAGATTAATGCATGGTTGTGTCTCAAGCCTGCTTCTAACTAAACTCTGCATCTGCATTTACATTTCTGATCTTATCTCCTGCAAACACTTTGGTGGAAATGTTTTAGATTGAACTCCATAATGGCACACTGTTTTGTGTTCATGAATTCCCAATGAGGACAACATAATCTATTTTGGCCTTGTGTCTAAGGAATAATCGTGACATTTTCATGACTATTAAGCAATAAAATGTCATATTGCTTCTTATGAATTTTTAGTCTGTCAGTTTAGAAGCAATAATAACAATAATGTTATGATAATATTTATTTGTACGGCACAAACGGTTACCAAGCATTTTGCACAATCAACGGAAAACAAACATGTCAAATTTAATGGAAAATCACTAAAATGAGCAAAAGAGTTTAGACGTAGAGCACAGTACACAAAATTCATAAAGTATTAAACGATTACCGAGTAATAAAATATACAGTAAAGTGCATGCATGCATGCAAACACACACATGCTAGTATTCTACAAGCTGTTCTTGTGAAAGTCCCTTCAGTGTCATCGTAGTTTTCTCTACACATAGGCCTACAGTAATTACATTAATATAGTACTCAAAAGTTCTGGTATGCAAGTAATGTATTACTTTCGGTAATATTAGTATTATTAGTTTTCCAGTAACTAGTAACGTAATATTATTTATTCACATTTACTCACAAGTATATTTACTTTTTTCCCCCAGAAATAATATATTACTATTTCCACGAGCCGTCTCTGTGTTTATTTATAATGGTAGACCTGGTTGGGGTCAAGTTGCTGGTGGTCCCTATAAAACAGACAAACAATCAAACGAACAAACAAAAACCTTTCCTTTGTAGCCTATATACAACAGCTTGAATAAAAGCCATGTAGGCCTAAAGGCGGAAACAATGCAGGCTGTGGATCCGGTCAGGGCGGATCTAGGCATGGCCATGGGGGGGCAATGCCCCCCTAAATGCTCTGACTGCCACCAAACATAATGGCATGCGAAACAACCCAAGATATTTCAAATTGAAGTGCTTAATGATTTGAAACACTACTACTGCTGACTACTACCGTGACACCATTAAACCAACAGAATTTCATCATTGAAAACAGAAAACTCTCTGAATCAGACCTTTAGCTTTATGCATGCTGCGTGTCTGTTGCAGCTTCAACAACAACTGATGTTATTATTGATGCTTTACTTGCCTAATAAAAGTCCTGTAACCGAAAATGGTATCGGTGCGGTTTCAATGCGGGTGCAGGATGCAGGTGTTGAAGCCGCCCCATACCATTTTGTCCTGCCTCCCCCCCCCCCCCCCCCCAATTGAGAAATGTTACATCCGCCCCTGCGGTCTAGATGTAAACTCTAGAGCGGAGACGGAAACGTTGCACACACTACGCTGCCACAACACGCCTCATTACGTAATGCAAAAGAGTGTGTTGTTGAAAATAGAACAGATTTACAAGTTATCAACAGATGACAACAGAGATGTGCTGTTGTTTGTAGATCCTAATCCACCGCAGCATTCTGCACACTACAAGTTGTAAAAGTTGTCGCTAAACAGATTGTGTTGTACTGCACATCTCTATTCTTTTGCAGGTGGGACGGGGGAACTTGGTAAAGTAATAAAGTAATATGTAACATATATTTAGACATCCAGAAGCCGACTATTGCACAGCAGGGATATATAAGTTCCAGGGTGTGTAAATGCAACTCAGACCGTCTTCCTTTTTTTTCTCTTTACACTCCGAGTGAAGTTAACACTTCATATTTTACTATGTGCGCAGATCGACATCAGTAGCTCCGCTCTCTCTCTCTCTCTCTCTGAGGTCATGCATGCCAAGGTGGTGGTGGTGGGGGAACAGGTGTCAGCACTGACTGCGCTATACTTGGAGAAAAAGGGCTGTAGTGCAGGCCTAGTATATGGAGGAAGCAACCCAACATGTGTGTGCCCTGCAGTCACTCCCAAGCCCCTCTTACAGGATGAAATAATTCTTCAGAGCAGCAGTTCCGAAAGAGAGAGAGAAAAAAAAGAGACCTTAGAGTTCAGAGGCATGCTAATGACAAGAGCATGTTTGAAAAAAGAGAGAAGAAAAAAACCTGTCAGCGGTGAATGAATTGGGAATGGCATAACGGGAGGTTAGGCCGTTTTCAAGAGGTTTACTGTCTTGATATAACCGGAGGCAGACAAAGACACTTCTTCTGGTTGATTTTTTTTATCCCCACGATTTTGCAACACCTTTTTTCCCCACCCGATTGCCAAATGTGATCCTGGACTCTACACCACCCTGCACTGGGGAGGAGGCTGCAAGCAGACTGGCCTCATGCTTCCTTCAATGTGTGAGGAGTCCAAGCTGCCTTCTTTTCCCTTGGAGTTTCCCTGATTGGAAGTGCAGAAGCATGGAAGGAATTATTCCATTGAGTTGCTGCCATCAGACACCCCGAGTGGCCAGGGGGGGGCAGTCTAGAGACCAGGATTACTGCATGTTTATGTGAAGGTATCTACCATAGGGTATGGGCACTGATGACACGGAGGAGGAGACACACCCCACCAGGATCTTCTAGCTGTGAGGCGACAGCACTTGCCACAGTGCCATGCACCGTGCCTCCTGGTTTGAGGTTGCATTTACGGACATTGGACTATATGTCTGTGCGTCTTTCAACCTCCGTCTCAAGGCCACATTCGGCATTTGAGCCACTGTTTTGATGAGATTTAGCCTCTCTGAATCCAAAAAGTAAGGAATATTTGTTTTTCGCTGGATAAGAGTTTCTCCACATTTCCATGCAGTATTGACATTGACACCAATGCACCATACAGGGTTGGACTGGCCATAGGGAGTACTGGGAGCTCTCCCGATGGGACAGTGCGAGTGGGAGTGAAACGAATAATTGACCTGTACCTATGTCAGTAAGTGACAAATCAACCCTCTTCTATCTTGGATCCTTTTGATCCCTTTTCAAGCTTTTTTCCACACTATGTAATTCTCGTCTGTCGGCACTGAGTGGCATGGTGCAATCTCTGTGATACCAGTAACACTCTCTGCACGTCCCTGGTTTTCATGCACCACCTTCAATGCAGCATCACTTTATCTGCGAAGACAAAGGTCTGGTTGCAATATGAGGAAGAGAGTGCATAGCCGCAGTGCCGGACCAACGCATGTCGTATCCGGATGTAATTCCCCTCGGATACAATATTTCTCGAACCAATCACGACAATTGGCGTGATTGGTCAACATAATTTCTTGGAGCGGTATATGCACTCAGATGGAGATCTTTCCCGGAGTGCCTTCAATGTGCTTTCATTCTTTGTTTACTTTTTCCTCTCCTACTTTTGGCAATAGTAGCCTCGACCCCAAACACCGCACCAGCTTCCGTTTCGGTTTCCCTCCATCCGTCTAAAGTCAATTTTTCTTCTGAAGAGTTCATATTAGAACCTCCAGTGTTGGTTTTGACAGCAAATTTCAGTTTTAGTTTTAGTTATGGCTTTTGGAATTCCATTTAGTTTTTAGTCGTTTTAGTATTTTGGCGATGCCGTCGTAATGGATGGTTTTATACACTTGAAAATAGCCGATCTGCAAGTTGGGTTATTTTCAGTGTGCTAACCAAGTGTAATGACTTATACTGCATCTCTTCCTAACATTTTAGTCTAGTTTACATGAATATGTAATTATTATTTTGATGGAAGGCACTAAATGTGAAAAGTTCTGGTATGGTATATTGTCTATTATTGAATATATTATTGAATATGAATTTGAATATGACTTTATACTACTTATTTAGGCTATATAATTTATTTATATAATTGTTCAGTACATTTCAACCCTGGCATCCCACTTTTGAGGACGTCATTTAGGACGTTCTATTTTCCAATATACAGCACACATATAATGCCAATAGTATATCTACAAGGGAATTACATGCTTTTGTTTCAAAGTCGTTTAGAATATTGTAGACACACACTACTACACATCACTTTTTTGGAATTCTTTGAATAATGTACACAGTTTGTGATTTGGGGTTTATAATATTGAAAGCCTGTATTTTAGCAATGGTGCGGAAAAAATCATGATACATTTCACTTAGTCCAAATTTAAATGGATAATCCATCCAGCTGCATTTTAAACGACCTAAAATGTAAAATGTAAAACAGTAGACTAATTTAGGTGGCGCGGATTACCATTTTATTTTATATACATGTATACTGTATTTTCTGTTAAGGAGGAGGAAGTGCATTTACATATTATTGGCTTTGAATGGCGCAGAATTCCCAATGCAAAAGGCGGTATACCGCGTGTCTGCAGAAACAATGTTTAAATTAAACACACCCAAACATAAAGTAGTATTACGCCGGCCTGCAGAAGCGAGGAGTGGGATGCATCATCATTACATACAAGTATCTGTATCTGCTCAGCTTTTAGCGCTGGGAGGCAGAATTGGAATCTGCTTATTACCCGTTTTCCACAAAGGATAAACGTCCCACACGCGTTCCCTGTCTGTATAGGTTTATCTCAATTTGCCTATATTTAAGCGTCAAATTAGTATTCAGTTTTCCTGCAAAACAACGCTTTAAATTTGACCAAAGTCAAACCAGGTTACTATAGTTGCGCCCCGTAACGCGTATTTCCATGTACAGGTTAACAATCAGAGCTATTCATTTTGGCTACTGTTCGTGAAGGATGCCATAAGGGACTGCATGCTGCTTTGAGCCGAGCCTATCATAGCAGTCTGGCTTGTGGATCGTGGGTACATATACATAATAGGCCTCATGCGCGTGCTGAGAGAACCAGAAACGCACATGTGCTACAGTTTTGCATTGGCACGTTCCAAAACATTCAGAGCCGCACAATGTGTATGTGTGCACTGCCCACACATCCAAGGCACTGCTCATTTCCATGACAACATTAGACAACGTTTCTTCCAACCAGAAAGAGATTACCATGATACATCCAGGAAGTGCCCCGTCTATCCAGTCTTGGGGGGTTGATTTATAGTTTGTTGCGCGTCGTCTGGCTGGGCCTATACAGGCGGAAGCGATGCGCGTTGCAGGAATTAGGAATCATTCTTTGAGAGAAATGAGAGAAAATGTCGGTGCAACGGTGCATGCAAGGGCATTTGCGCGTATTTTCCGCAGGGGATGCGTTATCACCCGATTATGGTTATTACGATAATGGACAGAATTGGTGACAATAATTGACGGTTGGTGACACGGGGCTGACATGTTTCGCCTTAAATCTTCGAACAATGTCAGTAAGGTCAAGCGGGATGCGATAATGTTCCTGCAATGCATAACCAAATAGATGACCTTTCTATTACCATTGCTAAATGCCGTGGGAGTGACACCGATAACACTGCGGATGACTTGACGCATTGTCAGGAATCGGCATAGATAAAAACATGCCATTTTGGACGTCTCTGGAATATGATGGCTTACATGTACAGTACAGCACATTGCTGCAAGTGTGAAATCCTTCTAGAACGTGAATCACACACAATCATTTATCAACTACACATTTATTTATGTCCAACATAATTGACCACTTTCAGCATGGTGTTGACCCCTATGTAGGTCAAGTCATTATACTGTAAGTGAACTTTAAAAAAAAAAATCAACATGTCGTAAGCTTGTAAATATACTGTATAAAGATGGAGTGTGATTACTTTTTTCCACACTAAAACATGATCATCAGGTATTATTATATGAGGAGGAAGGATTTATTGGCACATCAGACTGGAAAGGTTTCTGCCCTCAGAAAAAAATACAAATGGAAGATGTCATTGCTCATAAAAACAACACCAAGTGGTCTAATTAAGTACTGTTACCTCGTGAACATGTACGAAACAAAAAAATACAAAAGTCACGGCACTCCATCTTTACAAAAGTAAAACATAGCATGTGAAACACAAACAGAGACATGTCTTAGATGATCCATCCCTGTGTTTGTGTCAGATACTCCCAAAAACAGTTGGTCCTTACAAACATGAATCTTTTGCTTGATCCATTGTTTTTGCAGCACAATCACCTCGTCTAGTTAGGGACAGGAAGCAGAGACAGAGAGTGATTACTTCCAGTCACCCGACAGGCCTCGATATCTACAGAAGGTATCTGGTCACCCAGTCAGTCCCCTGAGCCATTCCTTGCGCAGGTCAACGTAAACCAGGGTTTTGACTTGCCCTGTCGCCATTACTCTTGTTCCCCGTCTCCGGGACGCATCAACGGCCCTTCCTTAATCTCCACCACAGTATTTCTTCGCATGAAGTAATGTGTCTTCCAGATGTTGGGATCATGTCAATGCATGGCTTGCTTATTCACCCCCCGTTACCATATCTTATTCAAACATTCAATCGCAAACTCCTTAGGGTTCATGTAACTCTGAGAACTAAATGGATCCGATTATAACTCTCAGAGATGGATAAATGAACACCAAGGATTTTACTCTGTAGTGTCGAGTCTCAATGCATACTGCATGCCAATGGCCTAACATGTCAGACCACCACAAGGGTGACATTAATTGTTCCTCAGCGGTGGACATGGGAGTGCAAAGTTTCATGTGCAGCAATTGATCAGTTGGCCTCTTATAGGTCCCACCGTGAAGTTGATTATTTGAAAAATGAAAATTGAAAAGTGGCATGTCTTCCTCAGTCTATAGTGGGAATGTACGCAAACAGCTTCACTGGAATCAGAACTGTGTGCACTATGTGCACATTTAGTTCTAAACGGGCCAGTCGTGCAACGGAATTTGGAACATTGTCCAGATCCGTGTTTGACCACAGGTCAATGCGAGAGAGCATGAGCCTGGATGAGGCTGGATGAGCCTGGATGAGCCTGGATGAGGCTGTTTTGGAATGGGAGATAAGATGGACATACATCCACGTGGGTGATAACTAACAACTGCACGTGCATGTGCATCGACCGTGCCGGAGATTAGCCATACACGGATGGATGGACAGACACACAGACAGACGGACGGATGGGCGGGCAGATGGACAGGCAGTCCCAGAGCCTTCTAGTGGGAGAGTTAGGATATTCCCGTTCACTCCTATGCGCCAGGGCGCAGCCGTTACTGGAGGAGCATGGAGGAGCCCTGTGAGTCCACTCTCAAGCTGGAAGTCGATGAAATGAATGAGATTTAATAGGGACCGGCAAAGTCTGGTATAGTCTCGTACACTACTGTATACATCTGGTGAGACTGTAGGAGTAGTGAGCGACTGAGCGTTATGCTCAGATAGGACTCAAAGAGACTCTGTATAGTCACGTGAACTGGCTGCTCCGCTCTGCTTCCGGCCTCTGCTTCGGGTACACAAATATCCTAACTCTCCCACTAGAAGGCTCTGGGCAGTCCAGGGTGCAAAAAGTACTCTGTCACCATACCTTCAGTCTGGTGGAGACGACTAAAAGAAGCGCTCAATTTATCAACAAAGGTCAGCTTCTATCAGCATATGGTGCCATGACGGGGGGCACGTTGAAGTATTGTCTGATTTTCAAGCTAAATCAAGCTACAAAAGGTTACCCAGATGACATTAAGGGATGCTGCCATCGCTGATTGACAGCTTGAGACTAGTGACCTTTGTCCACACACGTGCATCTTGTAAACGCTCGTCTTTGCAATGCCAACCACTGTGCAAAAAAGGTACCCATATACAGTAGGTCCATGATTCCACTCTCAGAGTTATATTCAAGTAGGAATTCTTAACAATTTCATTCAGTTATCTTTTCTTGTCACTGAGTACAAGGCCGACTCCTGATTTTCACTGCTCTTGGTCATTCGCCAGTGTAGTACTGTGAACAAGCTTGCACACAACTAAATATAAGCCGGAAATCTTATCCTAGCTCACTAGACTTTCTACTACTGTTTGAGCAGCAAACTATCACAGGTTCATCCCGATGTTCTGGGTATCTTTATGAGTTAGTAAAAAAAAAGAAGTCACTTTAACATTCAATGTAGTATACGAGGTGTTATGCTATGTTGTCTCCCCCAATACAGGAAACACATTTGCTCTGACCATGAGACCTGCTTCTGAAATGTCTAGTGGTCCTCAGGAGTGAGTGTGGAACTATAGTGGTCCTCTGGAGTGAGTGTGGAACTATAGCGGTCCTCTGGAGTGAGTGTGGAACTAATGTATAGCGGCCCTCTGGAGTGAATGTGTAACTATAGCGGTCCTCTGGAGTGAGTGCGGTAGTGGCCCTCTCCAACATCAAAGATGCCCACTCCTGACACACTGTGACCACTGATAATATGTTGTTGTGGGATGTGCGTACCTGACAATCCATCTTTTATGTTCAAATTCATTATGACGGCACGTGGGCGGAAAAAAAAGAAGGAAAAAAAAGATCCGCTTTTCCATCTTGTTTGTAAATAGCTACCCATTTTCAATTACAAAATATTTAAAGAGTCGTATTCTGATGCCGGAAAAAACAGTCATATTCAAAGACATGGCTTTTGCCAGAAATATGCTATTTTTCAAAGCAGAAAGGCCAATTTGATGCTCATCACGTTGCCCTGGTGTACCTAAGTGCAGTTTACAGAACATGAATGCAAAGGCGGATTAAATATTCCTGTATTTTGCTAATCATTTATGAAATGCATAATTATCTCGCCCGCTTGTTGACTGGATTATAGGGGATCATTGATTCTCTCTCTCTCTCTCTCTCTCTCTCTCTCCCAGTGTGTGTGTGTGTGTGTGTGTGTGTGTGTGTGTGTGTGTGTGTGTGTGTGTGTGTGTGTGTGTGTGTGTGTGTGTGTGTGTGTGTACATAGTGCCTACCTACTGTAACCCTTTCAAACCACCCGATTGAAATATAGAGGATAATTCGTACGTGTACAGTTGGCAGAGCTGCACCGGGGTTCACATTTCACGCAATGAGGAAAGTGTAATCCATGAAAATGTGTGGGTGGGATGATTAACACTGTGGCTCCAGCTACGGGAAATATGTTTGCTTTGAAACTCGGAAAGCGACGCGGAACGCCAAAAACTATGAATAATTGGCAGAGAATGCTGCTGCAGCCTCTTGCAGAGATTTAAGGAACTCAGAAATGGCAGTTTATGACTAATTGTGTTAAGTGAAAATAAAGTGCAGTTTTTGTTTCCCGGGATAATTAGTCTTTTTAATGTCGCCAGAGTGAATTGTGAAGAAGGCTCCTACACCCCCGGGGCCCCATGGCTGTGCTTTGGGAGTGAGCCCTCTAGCTGTCCCGTGGGGTAGCAACGCTTGTTAAGTCTGCACAGCTACTGTAAGGACCTCATACACACATGAAGAACACATGTCCTGTGTGCACTGTGCAGTGCCTGTGTTTCCATGGTCGCCTCAATGCTTTTCCAATGGAAGTCACATGGTTTTTGACCAACCACTTCAAACAATCAAACACAAGTCTTTGGTCAAACTTCCATTGAAAGTTTTTAAAAGGATCCCTGCCTAATTAGACAAATATGCCCTAAAACATTATACTTGCATTCTATAACTAAAAAATACAGATAAAACACCTAGCTCCAATACTTTTATTTCATTCATAAATAGAGAATATTTCACTCAATAGGGACTGTTCCTGTCGCAGGTTGATGATGTCACATGAGTCTGTGTGTTTCAGGCCTAAAGGACAGACGCTCGTGTGACATAATCAAACTGCAACAGGAGTAGGGTACTCCCTGTTGAGTGAAAGATTCTATATTTATGGAATAACTATACGATACTGATGGTGTTTTTATTTGTTTATTTTATGGCAAGTATAAGCCATATAGCCTATAACTAATATGTTTTAATATGCCATATGTTTTAAGCCATATTTGTCTTATAATGTGTGTATGGGGCCTCATGGGTTGACCAATCATTTGTGTGGGTGTGGGCCCCATCAAACCAATGTAGGACTTTACAATGAAATGACCCATTTTTAAAAAAATCATATGGAACTACCTTTTGGGTATAGTAATGTGGACATACATAGTTCCATGGAGTCAAAAATGAACATACACTGTGCTAATATCTAATATCTATATTTTGTGGATTGAGTACATTTACATTTACTGCATGGTGCAATGCCCCATGCAGGACTCTGGACATCAATTAATAAAGTTGCAAACACTATATTTATGACAAGTTATTCATAGAGCTTAAACTATATCTAGTAAAAGGAAATGTGACCTTCAAGCCAAAACAAAAATGGCAACCAACAAATGCACTTCGTCTCATACCTCGGACTAGTTGGCGTCAGAAAACCATGAGGTCAAGGCATGGGCCGTGCGTTCTGTTCACACTACGCCTCACATCACTGACATATGGAATTTAAGCTGAAAAGATAAATAAAAGGCTTGCTTTTAACCACAGCTATTCAAAGCATCTCTAAATGTCATTTGGGTATGGCGGCGAGGGATTATCGACATGGAAGAAAACGACACAGACGTGTTTTGAGAGAATTAAAGCCGAGGATTTTGCTGTGTATTAAAGAGGCCTACAGTATAAGGTGCTGGCAGAGTAGAGGAAGCGTTCGTGTGTGTGTCTGCGTGCGCCATGATGTGCGTTAGGGGCGGATGTAACATTTCCCAATTGGGGGGGGGGGGGGGGGGGGGGGGGGGGGGGGGCGACACAAAATATCATGGGGGCGGCCACACCCATACCATTTTCAGATACAGGACTTTTATTAGGCAAGTAAGTATCAATAATAAGATCAGTTGTTGTTGAAGTTGCAACAGACACGCAGCATGCATAAAGCTAAAGGTTTGACTCAGAGAGTTTTCTGTTTTCAATGATGAATTGCTGTTGGTTCGGTGGTGCCACAACTGTAGTTGTGGCAGTAGTAGTGTTTCAAATCATTTTAAATATAAGCACTTTAATTTGAAATATCTTGCGTTGTTTTGCATGGCATCATTGGTGCAAGGGCAAACAGGGCATTTAGGAGGGCATTGCCCCCCAATGCCCATGCCTAGATCCGCCCCTGATGTGTGTGTGTATCAGAGAGAGAGAGAACGAGAGAGAGAGACTGAGCGTGTGATTATTTCATGTAAAAGGCCACAAACAGCAGAGCTCCTGCCATCCCTAGGAAAAAAAATCAAATCTGTCAGCAATTAGAATCCAACAACCAGCACTTGTCAGTGGACAATAGCAGGAGAGGAGAGGGGGTGGGTTGGCAATTATTAGAGTAGCGATAGAGTAGCGTTATTTATCTAAACAGCGGGTTTTAGTTGCCTATTCTCGTCCACCCTTTGTCAACTTGTTGCGTGCAGTGAAAGGGGGCACCACTTAATCCGAATAGCGTTGCTTGTCGAGGCCATGTGGGGGTATTATACTCGGGTCGGGCAAAAGAAGCCGGTTTAGAGGACAGCTTTTCAACACAGGGGTGTAGTGGAATAATCCAGGGGTTGATCTCATGCGCTTGCAATGCTTTCCTTTTGCCTCAAAAGAGGCTGATCCGGATCCTTTACATTTGAAGCTATTTATTAAAGGTTTGGGAAATGTGTGTGTGTGTGTGTGTGTGTTTGTGTGTGTTGGGGGGGTACTCCAAAACCGTGTACTCACTATCAAAGACTTTCTTGCTTCTTGAAGGGCAAAAAAGCCCCTGCGTGGAGGAGGACGGGGTCTTAAGGAGAGGGATTTGAGATGTGCCTGTGCCGCTTATACCTTTCATTTGAAACCCCAACTTGCAGACACAGTCCAGAGCATTAACGACCGACCGCTCTTAGCCATGTATCGCCCCCCAATCCCACCTCCACCCCCAGTCTAAACTTGGCCAGATTATCCTTTGTTAAGTTAATGAAAGCTTTTCAAGACGTTTCATTAAAACGGATGGCGGCTTCTAGGGGGAAAATGGATACATTTAGGATCGACAAAAGGGTGTTTCACGAGCTCGGGGTTAAAGTTTAAACTACCCAATTAGTTTATGATCCATGTTTAGTCGTTTACTCTCATGCTTGCACAGGAGAGAGAGAACGGAACTGAGTTGTTCTAATTTGATGCTTCGAGGGAAATTACACCGTAATGTTCAGCTATACTGATGAAAAACAGCATGTTTTACAGATATTGGTTACATACTAAGTTTGCTGTAACTTTCAAAGTAACTCTTATTATTAAGAGTTACTTTGAAATTATTTTGTTCATGCACTTTTAAAAGCTGGATATGTGCCATGAAAAACTTTGCAAAATCATACATTTTCAGGACCAAGACATCTTTGACTGCAGTGTCTTTGTGTGTGTTTTTCACAAAAAAAGAAAAAAAAGAGAGACAGAAATCCAATAATAAATATAGTCTGTATAAGGTTTTGTTTTTGTGCCAAGCAAGGATCAATACTTCTGGGTCACAGCTGTAAAGGTTTTCATGCCACTGCTCTAGTGTTGAGATAGCATTCCAGAAGACATTTTTAATTTATTCAAGCAGTTAATTATGTCCCTATCTCTCAGGTACCGTGACTGTGAGTACACATTTCACATAATACATTTTATATTTTGTAAGAAGTTACATTTGAATTACACATTTATTTTTTCCCAGTCAGCAATTCAAAAGGAAAACGAATCAACGAGAGCTGCACTTTAAAAAAAAAAATAATTTACGAGATAATCTCTGAGCTTAGTGAGTTCTTTAAAAAAGAAAAGCATGTGGAATAACCCGTGCTAATTATTAAGTCAAAACTAAGAATTAGAAAGTGTAATTTGCTGATGATGTGGATTCATTTCCAAGTAATGGCCATGTACAGTATATAGCGTTTTATAATCGACCCCAAAAAACGTCTGATTTGAAAAAACTGTGAAAGTGTTAAGAGACGTGGAACTCAAACTGTACGCAGTAGATAATCCTTAAAGCTGACGCAGGCCGATTCCTCAAACATCAAAAAATAAATGAACATTATGCGTGTCTTTCTATTGCATTACTAGATCAATTAAAAAAGACAAATGGGAAATGTTACTAATGTCATTTTAACTAACTTTGAAAATGATTGCAACATTTGTTTGAAGCAAATTCTTTTTTTTTATGTATTTGCGGGGGGAAATCCAAATTGTTCCTCTTAATTTGAAATGATATCGCCTGGTGATTGGTCCATGTCATGAGCAGAGATGGGTGTAACTATAGTAACTAGGAATATTCTTACTTTTCTCTGTAACAAGTAATTTAACGAGATTACGTCCCATGAAACAGTAATAATATTACTAGTTACTTTTGTCATGCTGCTGCTTTCAACAGTATTGCGTTGGTGAAGGGAGATGAGCTAATGCAACTTTACTTTGACCTAAAAAGTGTGATCAACAGCAGCTAATTATTATAATTACAGTCAGACGTACAAAGCCATCTAGTCAGAGTTGCAACATTGAAACATAAAGAAAGATCTTGTGTGGCCTTATAATATGATTACAAAGATTTGTAAAATGGGTGATTTCTTCTGACTAAAAATATTGTATTGTTGTACTTATATTTCCCAACACTGGTTATGAGGTTGAAAGATTTCGGAACTCATGGAGAAATCTCCACCACTATGTGCACATGCATGCAGTATATGGGCTTAAAAGCATGAATATGTGTCTCTTGTTCATTGTTGTTACGTCCCTTAAGAGACTGGTTCTTGTTTATAGGGTGACCAGATACCCTATAAATGTTCATTTGAGGGACAGAGCTATATTGCATGCATGAGACAAAGTGGGAAACGAATGGGACAAAACAGGGTTAGCAATTATTATCTTGATGTCAGGGATAAAGATAATCTGATCTGAAAATAATCTGATCTACTCAAAGCTCAAAGTGCATCGCAGTGTGATTGCTTTTTGGGCTTGTAAATCAACTGTTTTTGATGGGACATTACATGCAATGTGGCCCCTTTGGAGTGATTGTGGAACTATAGTGGCACTAGGGGAATATTAAACATCTATACCAGGAAAGAAGCAACAGAAAGCTATTAGGACAGTAATGTCTATCAGTCACAATGTTGGACAGTGTCTCATTATGTGGGACACCTGAAAAGTCTTGGAAATCACCCTACTTGCAGGGGTGGATCTAGGCATGGGCATGGGGGGCCCAGTCTGCCCCACCAAACACGATGGCATGCAAAACAACCCAAGATATTTCAAATTAAAGTGCTTATATAAACCATTTGAAACATTACTACTGCTACTAACTACAGTTGTGGTACCACTAAACCAACAGCATTTCATCATTGAAAACAGAAAACTCTCTGAGTCAGACATTTAGCTTTATGCATGCTGTGTGTCTGTTGCAACTTCAACAACAACTGATGTTATTATTGATGCTTACTTGTGTAATAAAAGTCCTGTAACCAAAAATGGTATAGGGTGCCGCGATGAAGCCACCCCCATACCATTTTCTCATGCCCCCCCCCCAATCCCCCTCTAATGGGAAATGTTATATCCGCCCCTGCCTACTTGTTTACAGATCCATGTGGAGAATAACCCCGTGTCTGCTTTGGCATGTTCACAGACACTTTCAACATAATTGGATCCCCACCCCCACCCCTCCCTTGAGCAAGGTTATCAATAAAGTATGCAGGGAGTCAAGTAAAAAAGTTGTGTCCTAAATATTCTGTTATATATGGATACCAGATGTTTTTAAAAACAAAATGGAATCCCATAAATTATTACAGGTTGATTATCTCTCCTGCAGTTTACGATTGAGAAATGCTATATAGTGAACATCAGTCACGCCGGACTCTCCCCGGACCGGCAGGCAGGTTGCTATAAGGATTTACAGTATTCCATATCGCCGGGGGTCGAGCAGGAGACCTCGTAGCTCTCACTTTTCTGAGAAATCTACTTTGTCATTAGTATTTGAGTAAGTGTTGTGAAATTAATAGGGGACCTGCAAGCTCTCCATGTGTCGCGTGCTGTACGTGATCGGATCTTTATTTTTGACAAAAAAAAAATGTGGTGTCCCACATTAGGGGTTAGGGTTAGATAGACTCTTCTTTTAGGTTTTACAGGTATGACCTCAATTAACCTGTCCTATACCCTGCCAAAATGAACTTTGAACATTCAGGGGGTTTTCTGTGGCTGAAGTTTTCTCTGGGGATTGGAAGCCTTTTGGGCTGCAATGAAAACAGGCAAAAACAATTGGAAACCAGAGTGCTCGTTTGAGCCAGAAAAACGAAGACCACTGAAAATCTATACTGAATGTTAAAAGTGATTTTTTTGGGGGTGCAATTGAGCTCCTAAAAACCTAAAAAAAAAAAAGAAGATTTTGTTGACGACACAGCATTAACAAGAGCTTGTGACTAAATAATAACGGCACTGAATCCATTGGAGCACATTCGTTAAACTATTCCTTGGCAAGTAACAATAATATTTCAGTGGTTTGCTGAACAGCACTCGATGCCAGTGTTGGGGAAGTTAGTCTTTACAGTTATATTGTTGTAAAAAAGTAACCTAGGCCTGTTACTACATTATGAAAGTAAGTAATTAGTTACAGTTACAATTACAAGGCATTTAGCAGATTGCAATGCAGTAAATCATATAACCTACATACAGATTAGTTGAATTTACAATTTATAATTTAAGAAATATTTACAATTCACAATTTATACTTTACAATTCACAATTTCAGCACTAAAACAATGTAATACATATGACATCCTATAGGTAACTGCTGCTGTATCTAAGTCTACTTAATATGCAATGTAAACCACCGAGTTTGGTACTGTAAGTGCTATGAGTCTGAAGAAGTGTGGAGAGCTTGGGGTAAGTGGAGCGTTGGCCAGGTGTTTGTTGTAGCGGGGGTACAGGCATATATATATATATATATATATATATATATATATATATATATATATATATATATATATATATATATATATATATATATATATATATATATATATATACAGTATATATATATATATATATATATATATAATATATATATATATATATATATATATATATATATATATATATATATATATATATATATATATATATATACATATATATGCAGAATATACAACAGAATACTTTTATGCCTACAGTGCGATATCCACAATCACATACAATATCCAGTCTAATGTTATGATTTAATATGTCATATGGGTAACTAGTAACTCACACAATGAAAACACTGTAATTGTGAACGTGAAAATGCACAAGCTACAGCAAAAAGTATAGTTTCTTAATGTAAAGTAACTTAATGTAGGACGTTACTCCCCAACACTGCTCAATGCCGCCAACAAACGTTTAACAAACTAGAGTGTCTTAGTGTTTAATAAACTCTGGAGGGGAACGGCATGTCTTATTGTTTAAGTAGACGTCTCAGCCATTGGCGCGTCTCCGACACCTGCCAGCATGTGCTCCCGATAGTACTTATAGCGCTGTCATGGCGACAGGGGAGCGCGCGAGGGCAAACTCATTGTGTTTATTACCTACAGTATATGTATCCAACATTCTATCCTCCAAGACCATTACAAAGTGTGTCTTTGTAGGGACATCCTTTATTTATTAATATGCAGGATTGCGGGGAGAAGAGAAAAACACAACAACAACACGGATGTCTGTTTGGAAAAAAAAATGTAACCCACGTGAACAAAACTAACACGGCGTCTAATTTCGAGGAGAGAAAAGAAAAATGTCCATGATTGGGACGTGTACAACCGTCAACTACGCGTGATGATCGGCGTTGGGGGGGCGGTGGGGGGGGATTGGAAGACACGAAGAACATTGTTTCGCTTCTTTCAAAAATGCTTTCACAGCTTAAACAAATTTAATCACACTCCTGTGATTGACAGGGTGGCACTCTCCCACAATGTCTCCTCTCTCTCTCTCTCTCTCTCTCTCTCTCTCTCTCTCTCTCTCTCTCTCTCTCTCTCTCTCTCTCTCCTCTCTATCTCTCTATCTATCTCCCTCTCTCTCTCTCTCTCTCTCTCTCTCTCTCTCTCTCTATCTCTCTCTCTCTCTCCCTCTCTCCCTCTCTCTCGTGCGTGCATTCCTCCTCGACAGCCCAGCTGTGTGTGTGTGGCTTTTTTTTTCCTGAAGGGGGTGAAAATCTGCGCCGCACGCAGACATACTAAACTAGCATAAAACGGCGGTGGAAACAAGCGGGACTTTTATTCGCGTTCTCCCCATGCAGTGCGTACGGGAGCCGAACGTGGCGCTCGTAACACGTTCTTTTTTGGAGAAAAAAAATCTTTTTTACGTCATTAAACGTACGGCGTACAGCGCATACATACCCCCGCGGGCAACGTCGACAACAGTCGTTCTTTTGAAAGAAGGAAACACAGATGGCATACAGCGTATGCCTCGTATTTATCTTCTAATTGCTGTGGACGAGGAGGTGGGGGGGTTACGTGCGTGTGAATTCTACGTGTTATTATTTGCGGATGGAACCGCAAATAAGGTCGACACTTTTTCTTCGGCATATGCACATTCCAGGCATGCGCGCTCTCTCTCAGGAGGAAATGGTATCAGTCGTTGTTGCAAGTTACAACAGACACGCAGCATATAAATCTAAAGGTCTGACTCAGAGAGTTTTCTGTTTTCAATGATGAAACGGCGTTGGTTTAGTGGTGCCAACAATGTAGTTAGTTTGTAGCAGTAGTAGTGTTTCAAATCATTTCAAATATAAGCACTTTCATTTGAAATGTCTTGGGTTGTTTTGCATGCCATCATGTTTGGTGGGGCAGTCTGGGCATTTAGGGGGGCATTGCCCCCAACCCCATGCCCATGCCTAGACGCGCCCCTGCACCAGACCGTTTTTTTTTTTTTGGACAGAGGACCGCGGTAATAATAGTGCAGTGAGTCAGAGAGTTGTTGCTGCTGCCAGTGGTGGACTGGACAAAAAATCGGCCCGGACATTTTTACCGTGATTTGGCCTAGACCGGCCCACCACAACCAGCGCGCGATGGACCTATTCCACCTGGTATAGTTGGTGAACCAGATGTAACTCTTTGAGAGCGTAAACATGAAACCAAATGGACCCTTGCAGGTCCATTTGGTTTCATGTTAACACTCTCAAGAGTTAAAATATTCATCTAAATTGGCCCAAGTCTAATTACAAAATATTACAGAAGATCAATGGTCATTTTGATCTGTATGTTTGACTGTTTTGTTTCCCAAATCCAGCCTGGAATATTGGAACAAAAAGCTAAATAAATCTTTAGTTTTGTGGTCTGTGGGGCTAAAAGGCAGTGCTTTTAATCATACTGTGATACCACCGGTCCCCTACGGGTCGTGGCCCACTGGGAGACCTCTCTGTACGCCCTATGGTCAATCCGACCCTGGCTGCTGCTGCTCTGGTGGAGGTCTTGTGGTTGCAGGTGGCAGCGGCCGTAGCGCCCCCCCCCCCCCCCCCCCCCCCCCCCCCCCCCCAGCGCCCGTAGCGCCCGCGGGGTTTTTTCCTCTATACACCCCCCACCCCCCCACCCCTCTTTCTCCACAGGTGCTTATTAGCACATATGAGCTGCCACATGTTTCCTCGACTCGCCACATGCAGCCCGAGGGGCTAAAAAGAAGGGGGGAAAAAATCAGCCCCCTGCACCCCCCGTAATCTTCGACGGGCCTGACCAGCGCGCAGGGCCTTATAAACGGACAGGGGCACATAGTGGAGCGTTTATATGAATCGCTGCAGAAGTATCATAGCGTTTATTTCTTTTTCCTTCTTCTTCTTCTTCTTCCTTTGTTACTCCCGAACACACACAACTTATTTCCAGGGAGGATGTAGGCATAGGCATGGGGGGGCAATGCCCCCCTAAATGCCCCACCAAGCATTATGGCATGCACATATTTCAGTGCTTATATTTAAAAGTATTTGAAACACTACTATGCTACTAACATAGTCGTCTCACCACTAAACCAACAGCATTTCATCATTGAAAACAGAAACTCTGAGTCAGACCTTTAGCTTTATGCATGCTGCGTGTCTGTTGCAACAACTGATGTGATGCTTTACTTATCCAATAAAAGTCCTGTAACTGAAAATGGTATGGGTGTGGCTTCATCGCCCGTGGTGCGATGTGTGACACTTCAAACAATGTTTAACAATGTGTGAGAGGTATATACCCTTGCAGGGGCAAAAGCGCAATTTGGGTGTGGAGAACGTACAGGCCTATGCGTCTCATTTTGTGACTTAACTCAGTCTGCCCTTTTTGGTGCTTTAAGCATTAGCTAGCTTTAGCTATTGAAAGCATTATGCTTTAGCTATTAAAAATAGCAGCTGTTTTACCGTGTTTTACCATGTTATAGAGCAGGCGTCCCCAAACTACGGCCCCGGGCCGGACCCGGCCCACCCCCACATTTTACCCGGCCCCCGAACAATTCCAGGGCACCCGCCCACCCACATTATTCCCCCGTGCTTCAGTCCCCAGAGCTGTCGTACTGTTAAAAAAGAAAATAATAATAATCGTGGGCCTTTTCCAACATTAAAATGTAAGTAATGCTGCTGCTTTCGCTCTGCATCATCAGCACTCTCTCTCTCTCTCTCACTCTCACTCTCACTCTCTCTCTCTCTCTCTCTCTCTCTCTCTCTCTCTCTCTCTCTCTCTCTCTCTCTCTCTCTCTCACTCACCCACTCACTCACAGTCTCACACACACACAGTCAAGTGGGTGACGTGCGACGAAACCAGCTGATCTGCAAGCTTACCAGGTTGCGCAATGCTCAAAACAGGTCCCAAAACATGGTGTTCACCTGTGCAACTGTTCTTGTTTTTGATTATATGATGAAAAATGCGAGACACGATCTCTGTGGGTCTGGCAGACAGCCAAGAAAATGAAAACCGTGGTCAGCTCTAGGGAAGACGACGGGTTCGCTATCTAGCAGAGGAGACATTGAGGGGTCAGATCTTAAGCGCTCAAGCAAACGTATTTGTTGCCAACTTGTCCCCATTCTCAATACAACTTTATGTAGAGGAGCCGCCATTAGACTGCCCCATGAAGTGAACAGAGTTGGCGTTACTCTGTCTGCACTCATGGTCCTGGGTGTCACTCAGTTGTTTCATTTGTTCCACCTGCGTAGTCTCTTGAATTGAACTAAAAGTGGAATTATGATAAAAGCAAAACCTTCGTGACCCCTTTGTTTCATATTGATAGTTGTTCAGTGCTGGTTAGCAATATGTGATGCTAGAGAACAGTGGCTCTCAAAGTGGGATGTCCAGCCCAAGCTAAATAATCACATGGAAGCTTATTAAAAAAAAAAAAAAAAAAAAAAAAAAAAAAAAAAAAAAGTTAAATTGAAAGAAATAAAAATACAAATAAAAATAAATGGGGGTTAAAGAGAGAGTTTTTTTTTTCCAAAACTATGAAGGGGAGATAGAATGTGTTTGAATAGTAGCCCACAAAAAAATCGAAAATGTTTCAATGATAATAAACAGTAAGATTGTTCAGGCTATTGTTGTGGTAATTGAACATTACAGCATCATTACAAGTAGCTACAAGGCTTGACAAAGAAAAAATAGAGCAGACACAACCTCTCAACGCTAAAACATGGACTGTTAGCTCAGCTGAACCAAAACAATAAATGTTTACATTTAGGCACCCCTAAGATCGTCACATTTTTTCTGTTACAAACTGACCCGGCCCCCCATTAGGGAAGGGAAAATTTATGTGGCCCTCGCTGGAAAAAGTTTGGGGACCCCTGTTATAGAGTGTCTGCCAAATGCATTGCCATATTTTAGTGTGCAACCTCTAAATTGTAAATTCAACTAATCTGCGTTCATATGATTTATTGCAACGTTTTTTCTTGTATTCATGCTTAACGTAAGTCGCTCAGGATTAAGAGCGTTTGCCAAAATGCTTAAATTGTAAACTGTGGAATCGGTTCTCTGGTCAGCAACGGGTTTAAAGGGATATCAGACGGCCTTGGAGGCAGGGATTTTTGCATGCTGCGTGTCTGTTGCAACTTCAACAACAACTGATGTTATTATTGATGCTTTACTTGAATAATAAAAGTCCTGTAACCGAAAATGGTATGGGGGCGGCTTCATCGTCCGTGTCGCAAAGCCGTCCCCATACCATGTTCTCCTGCCAGTCCCCCCCCACCCCCCACCCCCCCCAATTGGGAAATGTTACATCCGCCCCTGGCGGGCAGGCACTAGGCAAGGCAGCCCCCCTGACGAAATGTCTTGCACCTGGTCTGGCCAGCATGACAGAAACCCATTGTCATCTTTAACAGTCCCCCCCCCCCCCCCCCCCAGTGCAGACATGTGAATGGTTCCGCTGTGCAGCCTGTGAGAGAGGGGAGGGGAGGGGAGGAGGAGGGCAGTGTGCAGTGCAGGCTGGGATGGGAGCTGTCCCGTCCGTGCGTTTGAAGTGGGGGGCATATGGCGCGCTCGCATTTGCATTTAATGCCCCCCCACCAGATTACTATGTTTTTAACTCGTGCTAAACACCTCAGCTCGGTTGGGGCTAATTTGATGAGGTCATGGTGTGACCCCGTGACCCCAACCCCCCGACCCCCCCCATACACACACACACACACACACACACACACACACACACACACACACACACACACACACACACACACACACACATCCCTCTCCCCTCTCTCTGTGTACTACTCTAAGTGAAACCAGCTGAGTCACAGAGAGAGAGAGAGAGAGAGAGAGAGAGAGAGAGAGAGAGAGAGAGAGAGAGAGAGAGAGAGAGAGGCGTGACACATAAACACACTCTCTCTCTCTCTCACACACACACACAACACACACACACACACACACACACACACACACACACACACACACACACACACACACACACGCACACACACACGCACACACACACACACACACAGGCACACACACATACACAGAGAGAAGAGTCGGTCTTTGCTGCACTCTGGCTGGATTGGCCTGACTCTCACTCGACTTCCCCTAACCATCAATCTGTTCACTTCGGTGTGTGTGTGTGTGTGTGTGTGTGTGTGTGTGTGTGTGTGTGTGTGTGTGTGTGTGTGTGTGTGTGTGTACGTACATCCATAGCTGCACAGCAGCAGTGTAAAGTAAGTACATTAGCTCAAGCACTGCAGCACTGTTGACACTTTACTGGAGCATTTAACACATTTTTAAGTTTTACTTCTACTAGACCTCTGTACATCTCACTACTTTATTATTTGGAGATTCACTACAAAGCAAACATGAGCCACTTTCAACCCTGCAGCATTTTTTGCCCTTTGAAAATAGCGATCTTTTAGATCAGATATTTTCAAAAAGGTTTTGCACATTCTTTTTTTAAATAATTTTTATCCCACGATTTTGCAACCCATTTTTTTCACCCAGTGCCAATTCCTAATGTGATCCTAAGCTCCACACATCCTCCGCCAACCTGAGGAGGCAGCGGACTGACCTCATGCTTCCTTCAATGCATGAGGAGTCCAAGCTGCCTTCTTTTCACCTGACAGGGGGGAGTTTCCCTGGTAGGAACACGTTATTCCAACCAGTTCCAGTCCCCTCCATCAGGCTGGCCAGGAGGAGGCAGTTTAGAGTCCAGGACTATATGTTTTTGTGAGGGTATCTACCCTAGGGGACACGGGGAGAACATACAAACTCCACACAGAAAGGCCCTTTCACCAACCCTGCCTCGGGTATGGGCACTGATGACATGGAGGAGAAGACAGGCCGCCAGCACCCACAGCAGCGCCCCTAGCGGGAATTGAACCCAGGACCTTCTAGCTGTGAGGCGACAGCACTAACCACTGGTTCCCGATTTCCGATTGTGCGAGCCGGTGGCTTTCAAACAGGGGTCCGGCAGGGGGAGGGCCGCCAGTGGTCCTTGATGGGTTTCCAGCGGTCCCCAGCAATTAGTGACGGAGAGTTGGTAAGCCAAATGCACGGTTATATATTGTTAACTCATGAAGTCCCTCAAAGGCTACATCATATACTGTTAAAATCTAGCCTGGGTTCAGCCCCCAGACCGTATCTACTATGTTGGGCTCCGCCCACTCTGCTGGGTTCTGTGGTCTGGTGTTGTGATGAAGAGTTTCAATTTATCTCGTCCGGAAAAACGGCTCGTCCAATGAGCGAAGGAGTTGGAGGTGGGTCTAGAAAAATAGCCAATCAACACCGAGGGCCGTTTCGACACAGACGTTGAGGATCATCTAACTGCCACAACGGAACAGTTTCCCAGAAAAACAGAACACATCCATTTAGTTTCATTGTAACAAGAGTTTCATTCTTTAATACTGCATTTAGTTATAAATAGTGCAAATGTCTGACGCCAACTGCACTGCTAGTCAGTTAGTCACTGTGCTGACTAAGTGTTAACTGTTGTTGTCGACTGCAAACAACGTCACAGGAAGACAGATTCGCTGATCTCCAGTGATTGGTTGAGGGAAAATCAAGGGCCCGCCTCCTCGTAAATCGGTTACAATGGGGCTAATGTCAGACTCTTGAGCCATGGCTCAGAGTCTGACAATCAGGCTAGTTAAAATCTGCATTAGCTATAATTTCCAAGAAGTCTAGATTAACATCTACATATCATCTCACAGACTTGCGCAACTCATGGAACGACAAAATATTCTTCTGCTTTGGGGTCTTGTGAGGCTGAATCTCATTGGATGCAGAATAAATAGCAGGGCCTTGATTCCAAAAGGGATTGAAAAGCAACTGGTGAGCGATAGGATCGGGACCACCACCACCTATACCCTAATTAGAATCCTTTTTTCACCAGCACTTAGCTGCACCGTGGGGCCGTGGGGGCGGTGGTGTGTGTGTGTGTGTGTGTGTGTGTGTGTGTGTGTGTGTGTGTGTGTGTGTGTGTGTGTGTGTGTGTGTGTGTGTGTGTGTGTGTGTGTGTGTGTGTGTGCTTTCTGCTGACCCTCTCTCTCTCTCTCCACCTCGTTGCTGGACGACCTAGAGAAATCAAAATCACAGGAGTGTGATTAAATGACGGACGGATGGACGGACGGACCTGGAAGGAATAACAAATGGCCCTGTGGTTCTTATCACTGTCCTTCCACTTTGAAGATGTTTGCAGGGGAAGATTGGACCAAATATACATTCAAGCAAGAGTGTGTGCATGAGTGCATGCGTGTATGTGCTTGTGTGTGCTTGTGTGTGTGTGTGTGTGTGTGTGTGTGTGTGTGTGTGTGTGTGTGTGTGTGTGTGTGTGTGTGTGTGTGTGCGCGCGGGCGCGCGTGCGTGTGTCTGTCGGTCTGTCTGTCTGTCTGTCTGTGTGCGTGTGTGCGTGCGTGCTTGTGTGTGTGTGTTTGTGCGCATTTGTGTGTGAGCACGCCTGTGTGTGACTCACATTAAAATATTTACTTTCTTTTTGTTTTTGTTTTTGTTTTTTTGTTTTTTGAAGTTTTGTTGTGATGTGTCGTGAAAGAAACAACAAAAATAGCACCATTATGACAGAAGACCTTATTTGAGGAAAACATGATTAAGTAAAATCAAGTTGCAATAAAGCACTAAATGTTAACTGAATTATGATCAGCGATGGTTATTTCTAGTTTGACTTCTGTTAGCCAATCAGGCTTAGAACAGGCTAATCAGCTAAAATTAACGCCACAATCGTTCTGAATTAAACAATCAATTGTGTCAGCAGTAGAGATGGATTATGAATCTCATCAGTTACGTCACTGGGAATTAAAGGGCTAAATGATGCTATTTGAGGTTAAAATGCAAAAGACAAAACACAAAGTGAAATACAAACACAAAATACTGGTGTACCGTATATGCAACACATGCAGCCATGAACCAAGGGCGGATGAATATTCCTCAATTGAGGGGGCAGGAGAAAATGGCATGGGGGCGGCTTCATCGCCCGTGTTGCTTCGCGCCACCGGCGATGAAGTCACACCCATACCATTTTCAGTTACAGGACTTTTATCAGGCAATTAAGCAATAATATCAGTTGTTGTTAAAGTTGCAACAGACACGCAGTATGCATAAAGCTAAAGGTCTGACTCAGAGAGTTTTCTGTTTTCAATGATGAAATGCTGTTGGTTTAGTGGTAGACACAATTCTAGTTAGTTAGTTAGCAGTAGTAGTGTTTCAAATCATTTTAAATATAAGCACTTTAATTTGAAATATCTTGGGTTGTTTTGCATGCCATCATGTGTGGTGGGGCAAACTGGGCATTTAGGGGGGCATTTCCCCCCCATGCAGATGCATGCCTATTCGGCCCTGCCATGAACATGCACACGCACGCACATGCACACATG